>UELU01138524.1:0-58553 GCA_900490025.1 Megastigmus dorsalis | reverse complement strand
CCCCCCTCTCACTCGCTCTCTCTTCCTCTTTCTCGCGTACGAGCTCTGCTAGTAGTGCACGAGCGTCGCGGCCGAGCTAATACACGCTCCCTCCCTGTTACGTATATATACGTATATACGAGGCTCGCGTCTTTGGGCTTGAGTGAGGAGTCGCGCGGGCATAAGTTATACTTATGTATACTGGTGCGCCGAGCGCGATCGTAAGTCTCGCTGATTAAACTCGTTGAAATTGGAATTGCTTAATTGGCCTTGCGAGGCGCGCGCAACGCGACACGCTTAGTCTAATGGAATCTTGAAAGTCGAAGTTACAGTGGCAGCGCCAGTAGCAGTATAGCTCCGAGAGAGAGAGAGAGAGAGAGAGAGAGAGAGAGAGTTTGACTTATTTGTTTCTCTTATACGGGAGCACGCCTGCGACTAGGTTCTGCCGTTGCCGCTGCTATATGGGTTATTGAAATTTTTCGACTGCCGCGCGCTACACACTCTTACAGCGACGTATTACAGGATTTGAAAGAGATTAACCGGTTGAATTGGATATTTAGTGATTTTCTGCGGCAAAATTACGTTTATGTCTTACGTTATCAGAAACAATAACGCATCGATATCTGTAACGATTATCCTGCGTTTACCTATACAGTGTACTGAATTTTTCGTCACATTGAATGAGCGTACTTTTGCAATTGATTTCACTCGAGGCTCGTATCTCGCTTCCAAGAAGTCGACAACTCTTTCGTACAAGAAGCTGCACAAAGCAATCGCAGTTTGGCATCAGCACCGGGGTTGGAGCGATCTCGCGAGGTTCGCGAACCTCATAAATAGTATATATGCCGGCCGAAGTCTTGCGCGCTCGCGCCTTATCCGCGTCCCGACATAAAGCTCGTATAACGCAAAGCGCGCGCGCGCGCGACACATCGAGAAGAGATTAGGCGTCGGCGCACGTCGAAGCTGCACGCTTAACAGCAGCAGCAGCAGCAGCAGCAGCAGTCACTTGGTCCCCCCCCGCCTCGTACATCCAACTTATGAGAATCTCGTCGGGCCGATACCCTCCCTATATACAGCTGTCCCCCTCCTTCCCTTCCCACACGCATACGCGCGGTAAAAGGAGTCAACTCACGTTCCCGAACGCCCGCGCGCGCACACCGGGGCCATACATTTTCACTTTGGCACACATGTCGTCGTCGTCGTCGTCTACTTGGTGTGCGCCTGTCGCGCACGTCCTTCTCGCTCGATTTTCTTTCGATATATAATATAACGCGTCTCGCGCGATACAAGGAGAGCGGAACAGCCGCGCCGTCGCGACCATCGCGAAATGGAGATACGATGATGCGGCCCTGTAATGCATTATGCATGTGTGGCCGGTGCGCCCCTCTCCCTCCTATGTATATATGCGTGCGTATAAAAATGAAAATCGCTTATTGAAAGGCGGTGAGAGGCTATGTAGAGCGGGAGAGTGACTTTTTAAAGAACGATATGGCTCCGGACTCGAGGCGTTGCCGCCTATATATATATGCACTTTATCTTATTGACTTTTATATGTAGAAGCGGTGCGTGCTTATATGCGACAGTTAAGGAGGATTTTGAAGTCTCGTGGCACCTTTTTTTTTCTTTTTCTGTTCGTCCTTTGGTGATATGTCTCTCTGCATAATGTATGTGTGTGCGTAGCGAAGGTAATTTTTCATGCTGGCGGGCTGTTTATAGCTCGATTTACGATTTGTATACGAAAGTCAGTTTTTGTTTTATAGCATAAAGCATATTGTTAATTCGAATTTTTGCGAACTGTCTCTATATCGTTTAGATCAGTGAAAATTATGCTACATAGATTGGATTGAATTTACAGATTTTCGAGCAGTTAAATTTATGAAATATATTTTAACAATTATTATAACTCAGCAAACTGAGGCTATCTACTGTAGGAAATGCTTACGATATGTGACAGTAGATAAGTACCGAGTTTGCTAAGACGTGTGACTTTCAATCGATGATGCTCACTTTTCTATCTCTTGGTTATGGCTTATAAATCTTAAACCTGATTATATTTTGTTGTTTGTAGTTTAGAAAACTAAAAGGACTTAAAAACAAAAGAATTTAATTTATGAACAAAAAAACTGCGTATACTACACTATACTACATTGTCATCTAATAAAACACGAGTTATGGTCGATTTTATAAATGAATGCCAGGGGCCCAGAGGCTAGTGCAGCGGCTCGTAACGCGAATAAAGCGCATATCCGCTGGCCGGTCCTCTGCAGCTACAGAGTCAGCGAATCTCAATTTGACTATAATTCAAGAGTCGTAGCGCTCTCCATTCTCGCGTCTAAATTCACCTTGTGATTCCCTAAATCGTCGAGAAAGTTCGGTCCAAACTCCAGTCCAAAAGCTCGCGCGAGCCAGTACATGCCCGTCCTCTCTCCTACACGTCTGTGCGTCAGTCTGTGTGTGTGTGTGTGTGTCCACTGTGCGAAACAAATTGGACGCGTTATCGGAGACCAGTCCATATATATCCCAGAGAGAGAGAGAGAGAGAGAGCCGGACGCTCCGCGCGTACAGTTGTCTCCCTATACCGTTTGCAAACTCTCGAGCGTGCATTGCGTCGCCGCAAAGCAGAAAGGGCCGACGACGACGAGGAGCTTTGGCCAAGCGCAAATTTACAAATCGACTTTCGGACACCCGAGTACGCGTCGCTGTGCGCGGTCCCCGTGGCTTCGCTCGTGCGGGGCGTAAAAGTTAGGAGAGAGAGAGAGAGAGAGAGAGTCGCATCAGCAGTGCCAGCGTCTTTCTGCATACGTGTGTTGTATACCTAGTTTTTGCACCAGAGAGCGAGAGGATACCGCAAACGCAGCGCTGCAGCTGTTACAGGCGAAGGAGACGCGCGAGAGGGATACCTTGATACACGATTCCTGTAGGGAGCCGCGACTGGGCTGCTTGTGTTTATTCGTGACTTGGTGCGCAATCACCTGCGATGAGTTACGCGATAGAGCCCAGAACGCGAACTCTGCTATTTCCCGGGATGGTTGCCGGAGTTACGGCGTGCGGCTCCTTCGCGATGGAGCGGAATCGTTGCGCACTTTGCTCGGAATCCTGAAGTTGTGCTCTTTTCGCGTTGAAATACCATCGACTCGAAAGAGTTTCCTCAATGGTTTCGACACATTATTCATCGTTACGCGTAACGTAACAATCAGCGTGCAGATTATCCTTTGACTCTTCTAGCACAGATCGAAAATTAAAGCTGCGCAACATTATGATGTAGCGTGTTATACAGGTCTAAGCGAAAGCAGCTGGAAAAAGGCAGATGATGAAAGGGCGTGGAGGATTTGCAGAGGGCACACATTATTTACAGATGGCCTAATCGTAAATTCTCATCTTCGAACTGGCCGCGCTGAGAGCGGAGCTGCGAGCATCTCGCGGCCGGCGATCCCCGGCACAGCGGCAACAGCAGCTTACCTCGTAATCACGTTTGTTTTATGGGCCGTTACGCTGCCAGATACTTTAACTAATTGTATAATTGCTTTCGTACTCCCGGCATATACATGGCCGCGCTACTGCTGCTCCTCCTGCTGCTGCTGCTGCTGCTGCTGCTGCTTGTTCCCAGTGTCGCGACGCAGCTCTCCGTCTCTGTCTCCGAGCACAGTCGTCGTCGCCGTAGCGCTCGCGCAACCGAAAAAAAGAAGGAAGGTTTGGGCAAAAAGGGGTTTGGCTGTCGTGCTGTGTACGCCGGTCTTCCTCTGGCGGCGGTCGGAGAGAGAGAGAGAAAGAGAGACTCTTTTAAGCGCCCTCGTAAACACGAGCCGTCACTGCGTGCCGCCGCCGCCGCCGCCGATGGTCGAGTCCGCTTAATTCGCTAGGCCGCTAATTGCACGGGTTTTAATTTGCGAAAAATCCGAGCTCCCTGCAGTAGCGCGAGTCGCGCGGGGATGGAGAGAGTCGAGCATCCGGCAGCGATTAACCGGCGCTTCGTTAACTTTCAACGGATGGAGAGAATGGCCGGAGAGGACTCGCACCGCCCGCAAGATAACTCTCTCTCTCTCTCTCTCTCACTCTCCGCGGATCTTTCTGTTGCGTGATGCGCTAGCTTTTTTTGAGCGGTGTGGCTATATAGATACCACATAGATTTTCAAGTCAACATTCAGATCCTAAGTTTTTGCAAGTCAGAGAAAGTGAGAGTTAATGGAAAATTTTTATAGATAATTCTGATGCATCAATTATTAAAATTTAATGATATTAATAATGCCGCGTGAGGCTATTCACCTAATAGACATTCATTAAGTACACATAATTTTTTCCTGAACAAATGTTATATCCGTGTAGAAGTATTACTTTGGTACATAAAGCTTATTGATATTTCGAATTATGAATTTATTCTTATATCTGTATATATGAGTGAATCCTTCGTTTGTCCAAAATGAGATCCATCAGAAAATTCTATCGACTATAAGGAATCGCGAGGGTAAATGAATTTCTTGGCAATTCGAAAAGCTATACACGAGCCTTCGAAAATTCGTCAGCTCCAACTGCACCGCTTGATTATTCCCCCGTGTCTCATTTCTTCATCGAAATATATATCCGTTTGATATCCAACTGCACAGTCGTCGAGCTTCTTGCGGCAGCCGCGAACAATCGCGCGGCCCATCGTTCCCTTCCGGCACGGCACAGGAAAATCGAGTGCCGAGATCAGACTCCGCGCGTTCTTCGCCCTACGGAGGTGGAAGAAGGCTCGCTAGCTTCGTCAAATATTTGCTCAATCACCGCAGAAGATATTTCGCTAACTTGCGCGAAGCCCGGCCGCCACCCGCCGCTGACTATGGATCGGCTTCTCCTCCTACCAGCTCCATCTCTCTGCGCACACATTTATATATGTATAATGTAAGCGTGTATACGTGTAGCTGTGTAGCAGTTTGAGAATATTCTCGCTGGCGTCCCTTTGGCCCCCTTTCGGCGGGCTTTAGCGCGGCTATCCTCCGATGGAAGACCATCCGCTTATAGGAAAAGTCAGCATTGACACAAAAGCTCATGAATATATTCTTCACGGGGATAAAGAGGAAGAGGATGGGGGAGCTGAGCGAAGCGAGCGAACGCGATGGACGACCTAAAACGCCAATTGATTCCGTGGAAAAGAGTTGTTATGTATACTTTGTGCAGCTCATCGCTCTTCTTGAATTGCAAATTTTCCTCTTACTTTCTTTTTTTTTTTTTTGATTGCGTGTTTACAACGCAGTGTTGCTGGTACATAATGAGCGACCTTTTAAGGCTGGCCAATGCTAAATTATACTTGGATTTTCAGCGTAGAGGTGAAGTTTTGAGCTTTGAGGTATAAGCAAAGTGGATTTTATTGTCATTTTTTAACAAAGGTCGACAGCGAAGCTAAAATGAGAAATTAGAAAATTAATTTCTTTTTCATTTGTCTCTAAAAGAAGATCGGCAGTGTCATTGCCTGTTAGGTCGAACGCGACTGTATCGATTGCCGTACGGTGCACAGAACTCTCAATCACCGTCTTCTCCAATTACTTAAAACGCGAAGCACTGCACGGTCAGTTGGAGAAATAAAAAAAAAAAGGGAATTAGAGGCAGAGGCAATATAAAATCCGTGCCCTCTCTCTCTCTCTCTCTCTCTCTCAAGTGACTATGAATCGTGATTAATTCGGGCAATATAACGAAGGAAATTCGACTGGCGAAGTATTTCTCATCTCGAAAATTAGCAGAGAGCAGCCCGGGGCTCTCGGTCGATAAGACCGAGTGAAAAAGGCGAAGTTCCTGAAAAGGGCAAACGTCGTTTCGCGACCGAGCTAGAGAGAGAGAGAGAGAGAGAGAGAGAGAGAAAGAGAGAGTGAGTGGAGAGAGAGAGAGAGAGAGAGAGAGAGAGAGGAGTAGAGCTCCAGCTTAATTAGAGAAGGTTTTTTGCGTCCCCTTAAATCGCGTAATGCGAGAGCCGTCATCGAGGTCTCGCGTGCGCCCGTTGCCGTCGCCGCCGCCGCCGCGCCGCTTCGGCGGGAATTAGCCCGACCGAATTTGATCAAAGCTGTTTAACCTGGCCCTCTTATTAAAGAAATCCATAATCGCTTTTGCCGAGGCCTCAAAAGGCACACGGGACCTGTGCAGTGCGCCGACACACACAACTGCCGCCCAGAAATCGGCGAATTGCCCTGCTCTCTCTCTCTCTCTCTCTCTCTCTCTCTCTCGCTCTCTCCTTCTTTCTCTCCACCCTGTATAGCCTGTCGTCGTCCTCGGTCTCGCCATTTACTCTCTCTCCCTCTTTTTCGTGTATATATACTCTCTCGTGCGCCTTCTCGTTTATATATCCAAAGCCAAGTCTCGCGGGCGCGCTCATTCCCTCTTTCGCCCTTCGCGAGGCTTTCGAACGTCAATCAGAATGGAAATACCTATCAAGACGCGAAATTTTCATTAAACTCCGAGCGAGCCGCGAGTATAGAACTTGAATATCGTGCCTGCCTCCCTGGCTGCACGACTAATTTTGCCGTGTCCTTTTTGTTTGCTTATCTTTTCTGTTTATCGTTATTTGGGGGCTTTCGAGATATAGCGTGTGCGTACATTGGATTTTTGACGAGAATCGACGGATGTGTTTTGTTTTTAACGACACATGCTCTTCAATCTTCAGTCTCCGTATACGTTAAGTACGGTAAGGTATTATGAAATACTTTTTTTGGCGTTGTAAAGTAGTAGCTTTGTAAACTTCCCTTTTTAAACAAATTCTACATTATCTCCGATAACGAGCTAAAATGCCGGGCTATACATGCCGTATAGTCGAACGCAAGACACTCGGCTGCTTGATGTATAAACGAAAGTCAGCTCAACGTCGAATAAGCAATGGCTCACGCGGCGGGTACGCATCTTCTAATCTTCATTCGGTGCGCTGCTGCTCCCGGAAGCAGACGCGGCCGAGAGAGTGCGAGAAATGTGTCGCGGCGCAAAGCGGCACCTCCGGAACATTCCGTCGTCGGGTCTTGCTTTGGCGCGCGCTCCGCGCACCGCCGCCACGTAGTTACGCGAGATTAGCAATTCATGACCGCGCGCTTGTTATTGTCGCGAGGAGGGCTCTTCGCTCTCTCTCTCGTAGCAGCAGCAGCCCCGTATATTTAGCTCACTGGCAATACAGGCCGGCAATAATAATAATTAAGAAACATCGTAACGGGGGCATATTTGGAGGCTCTTTCGCCCTCCTCGCTTATTCGCTGCTACTTTTTACCCGAGAATATGTATCTGGCCTCTCTCTCTCGCTCTCTCTCGCTCTCTCTCGCTCTCTCGCTCGTGTTTCTTTGCAGAGAGCTGCCGCGGCCTTTGTCTCTCCCTCTCACCTAATCTCGAGCAGGCGCTTGTTAAAAACGCCCGTGAATATAAAGAGTTGCATTATTAAAGAAGTTCGCGCGACTATAACAAAAAGTTTTGTGCCGCCGCCGTCGGCCGCCGACTGTGGAAAAGCGTATATAGGAGAAGGAGAGAGAGAGAGAGAGTGTAGATACCGAGAGTGAGAAAGGAAAGAGCGAGTAAAAGAGAGGGAGTGAGGAAAAGTGCACTACAAGCTTGGGGAAAGGCTCGAAACACCGTACAGGAGTTAGCCGGGAAAGCGTATAGCCGAGCTTGGTATAAGAATACGAAGGCAAACCACGTTTCGAGAGAAAATACTTTGGACCAAAGGCTAATGGTTTTTACGATTTACAGAATTAGACTATGTGATTTAAGCTTATATAAATTTAATATTTAATAAATTATTTTCCATTTATGTAGCACCTTATAGTTTTGAAAACCATATAACCTATATATTTCTGCACTTAAACATAAAATTGCAATAATTAATTAGCCGTCTGGAAAAAATCTGATTCTAAGCAGGAGCAACAGCAGCAGCAGCTTCTTCTACGATCCTCTTGGTCATCAATTTATTTTCAGAATGCTTAATGGGTTTCTTTCGGCTGGGTTCCTGCTCGTACCGCTACACGCAGCCACATGGGACTCGGGGAAGAATCAGCGGCAGAATAAAGAAAAAAAAAAAGTACAAGAGGCGGATACGCAGGCTTGGGGTGTGCAGGTGAAGAAACGTCAACGGCAAAAAACTACGGGACAGGAAGTAACGGCGCATGATTAGCATAACGACACTAATTAAAATACAAATGAACAGTCTTAAAGGCTCGCGGCCCAACCGGGTTGACTCATTATCACCCACCGAGTCGGCATCTTCGCTCTACCTTCTTTTTTTTTTTGTTCTTACCTCCTAGGAGATTCGAGGCTGTGTGTATACGCACTGGTAGCCGCTCGACGAACCCCTTGTATATTTTACTGACACTCCCAAGCTTAATTATATATTTAATTTTAACGTCCTATCGTTTGAGATTTCTTTGCGCTGCACTGGCTCTTGATTGTAACGGTAATGGAGGCAATTTGTTTCGGCCGCGTCGTCATATTTTCGCAATTTTTTTTGCCAATTCGTATAATCCACCGCGCACAGTTCAAATTAATAATCGAAATCATTTTGCTCTAATTATACCATAATATAAAATAGAGAAACGTTTTGTCCAAAAGGCAAATCGAATTGCCGCACGAAGCAAAGTATCGCATTTCTTTGTTACAGTAGCATATAAAGTCGGCCATCGACGCTGTCGCCAATATAAATTTTTCCCGTATACGTACACGCGTCGTATATATACATCGCAGCGATCCGCCAGGATAACGACGCAGATTAGTGTATATTTCGCGGAAAATTGGGCCGCGCGAGGCCGCCTTTATGGAGCGACGAGGGAGCCCGGAAACATATCCGAAAGTGTATCCGGAGCTCCGCGCGCGCGCGGTCTCGACTCGCTCGTCCTACATAAAGCCAATGTCATAAAGTATCATGCCTCGCGCGGCGGCATTCGATTTAGCTACGTAATCCCTGATTCACGTGAGGCACGTCCCCGAAATGTCCCTCTCTCTCTCTCTCTCTCTATACTGAACCGACATGTCACTGGATCTATAGCGATATATATACGTATCCACATAAATATGATTGGAGCCAAAGCGCAATGCTTTCGATCCGCGCTCCCTTTTTCCACTTTCTTTCCTTTAATGCTCTGGCCTCTGTGCATCGCTCTGCTCTTACCCCTCGCTCACTCCCTCTGTTTTCATCTCATATTTTTTGCTTTTCTCTCTCTCTCTCTCTCTATGGTTTATTTTTACAGTCACCACTGGTCTTATTTTTATTTCATTTTCTCGAATTTATTCGGATCGACTTGCACTCCTTTCTTCTCAAATTTAATACCATGAATTACATAATGATAATACCTATTCCAATCGAGATATAATAAAAACTTTAAAAATCAAAATAATGTATCATGATCGTTTGAAAAAAACCGCGAGCTCCTTGTTTGTTTTGAGACTATACGCAATTTTACGTTATCAAAATCCACCTCTGCATGGAATTTCAAATATTTTTCGAGTTCCTACCCTCGTTCCTATGCCGAACTCCCTTATGCCAAATTTTATTTCCCACTCGCTTTCTCTCTTTTCGTCAGTCCTCGTGCTCGTTCCTTTTACTCTCTCTCTCTCCCCGGCAATTCACGTCAGATTACCATGCGTTGTCTCTCGTCTTCGCGAGATCCCTTTACGACCGCGTTACGGGATTCAATCGAACCTGCCCCCATCCCCCCTTCTTCCATACACATACACACACGCGCATGTATGTACACTATAAGGGAAGTCAAGGCTCAACCCCTTCGGCGTGACTTCGCTGCGTCATGCGCGCTCGTATTGTCGATTGCGGCAGTTCGGGAGTTTCGACGCGACTGATTTTGCCCGGAGATCCATTCTTTTTCCTTCGCCCTTTTTTTTATGCTTGCACCATACGCGCGATTGCATCGGGCTTTCGCGCTGTTATGAATCGAATATAGGGTTGATGAATTTTTCCCTCAAACTTTTTCGATCGGATGGCTGTTACTCGAGGCGAATTGAAAAATATCGTGCATCGGTGGCTGACAGAATTAATTTTTTTTTTTAATGTGTCCGTTTTGAAAAAATACATTTAACGGATGAATTACGTTATGAAAAAATAAAATAAATCTAAGGAAACTGATTTACAGCAAAGCCAAGCGTGCAAAAACGTATTTTGAAAACATTTATATTTATTACCCGGATGATTTAGAAACCATCGAGTGCGACGTGCCACCCCACGTTACATGATCACTCTTTTGGAATCAAGTTTTCCAGACCATTGATTCTGAAAACTCGAAACGGCTACTAATCGTCTGTGTTTTCAAGCAGTGATATTATATATATAAATGTAGCATTGACTAATTATTTAGGAAATTGAACGATTCATAGGTATTTTGTATGTACAAATCGTTAAATCTAAAAGTAAAAAAAAGGGATATTTTTGGTTTGTAGGATAAATATTTTTTTAAACTGCTACATTTTTAATAATTTTCAATTTAAGAGCCTATTTTACTGCTAAATTTTTTAAAATATTTTCTAATCCAGTTAACTTATTATACAGGCATACAGAGGTTTTCGAGGTCGCTGATTACAAATCCGCAAAGAAAAACTTAGATTAAATATGTTAGTTCTTTTATCTTTTTATTTTCTTTCAATCGACTTAATTGAAATTTAGTGAGAGGTCCTGAATGTACCCAATATAGATAAAAACTAAATTGAGTAATAGGTTTTCTTGTTATACTAAAACAATATAAATTTACATAGAAAAAGTCATTCTTTGTAAATAACAATTAAGAAACACAAAATAATCCAAGATTTCTTGATTAAGATCATAGAGTAACAAAATATCTATATTTCCTATCATCTATTATATTAAAATGTAGATTTAAGTAAATAAATCAAATAAGCCAATTATTAAAATCAAACAATGATATATAACAAAAGATTATGAATGTGTGCTTGAATAATAAAAGAAATAGATAACGTAAAATATATTGCTAATTGCAGCTCGTCGACATCAGCGGCAATCAAAACTAGAAAGCGAATATCGAAAAGGTCTCCAAATATTCTTCGTTCGAACAAATACAGTGCACTCGTCGCCCTCGAACATTTAGCTAATTAACCAAAACATTGGCAAAAGAGGCAGCAGCACACCATTATCGCGATACGACATTCGCGTACTTGTCGCACGTACTACTCGCGCGAAATCCCGCATAAACGCGTTCTCGCTTATAGCTCGCGGCAAAGGACTGAGAGAGAAAGAGAGAGAAGAGTATCATCTCGCGCTCTCGAGACGCAGAGACCACGAGAGGGAGAGAGAGAGAGAGAGAGAGAGTGCGAGGGAGACCTGCCAACGCGTCCTTGCCTTTAGACTGCCGTGCACGTAGCCTTAATCCCGACGGCTCTCGGTCCTTACGTGTACACACACACACAAACACACACACACACACACACACAGACGCAGCCAATCTCTCTCTTTTCGCATCTCCCGCTTGCACGCGCGCACTTTAACCTCTCTTCCCACCCCCTTATACCCTCCCCTCTTCCAGCTCACGAGTCTCTTTACTGTATATTCTTCCCAGACGATATAGAGTTACGTGTACGTGTGCGTTGAGTAGCTGCTGTGTGTTTCTCGCCGTTCACTCTCACTCTTTCGGTTGACACTTAATTTCCGTTATTTGTACGCGCGCTCCTGCTTTGTGTGTGTGTGTGTGTGCGTGTGTGCGTGTGACAGAGGCAAGCAGCCAACGATGGACGGGGTGAGAGGCAGGACCCAACGCAGGATGGCTTCGCGATTCTCCACTCAGCAACGATCTCTCTCTCTCTCTCTCTCTCTCTCGCTTTCGTTCTCTTCATTTTCTCGCTCTTTTGGACGCGCTTTGCTTCTTAGTGGCTTCGCTCGCCAAGCTGCTTTTCGTTTTACGTTTTGCCGCGACCCTCGAGTGCGGGGGGCTCGAGGTGCCGACAATGAAGAAGCGCACTGGGAGGAGCGAGAGATACAGTGGGGACACGAGCAGAAGTAGGTAGAGAAGAATAGGGCAAAATAATAAGAGTCGCGGGTATGAATATCTGGTTGGGATTTTTTTTCCGTCAATGTTTTTCTTTTCCTCACTATTGTTCTCGGGATATATAGAGATTTCTATATCTGCGTGTATGCACACAGATGCAAGAAATTTTTCTTTCCTAATATTTATGTAAAAACACTTGAAAATAATATTCCTATAAACACTTTCATTGATTTTCGAAAAAATAAAAAAAATTTTACCATTACAAACTTTCCTCTGTGTGGAAGCAAAAATTATGTTTAGCAGTAGATATACATTATGCTTAGTAAGAATCATCAGAATTATAATTTTCAAATGTCTCTTCGATCAAACAGCAAATACTCTCTCTGCAAAGAAGCCTGTCTCCGTGCAAAATTTGACTCAATTTAAGAATATATAATTCACAGAAGCGTCGCAGCAGCACTGAAAGCCACGGGCACGTAAACGAATGATTTTTCCTCGCATTTCTGGAAGCGGAATATTCAGGGCTCGACGTGAAAAAGACGCGACGACGAGTTTATATAAGCGCGCACAAACGCGTGCGTCCTGCGAATGAAGCGGCGCGGCCGCGCGATACTCGACATCCGGTTTAACGACTCTTGACGTTATACTTCAGCTCGCGGTAACGAAGAGCATGAGAAGCATTGTGTCCGACTGGCAACGACAGCTTCTCTTATTTTCTCCGAGAGCGTAATAAAAGAAATTGCGGACGAGCTTAATGCACTTCACAACTTTTTCATGTCGCGAGACAAGAACATAATATATATATTTACTTATAACAAGTATCAATTACTTTTTCATATTTTATAATTTCAAAAATGTTTAGGTATAGCATTTTATCGATACAAGTCTCTGTAGCTGGACTGTGTCGACATAGTATTACATTTGTTTCTATGAATTTTCGCAGAAAATGTTTAATGGGTCGGTACGATAAAGGAATGTAACGTCGTTTTTAGATATAAGTGTGTCATAAATACACGGAGAAAAAGGATGTAGCAATATTTATGATGAATATACGAAAAATTACTATGTATCGTACCAAAGCTGTGATATACTCATTTTATGGAGATTTTTCTTATGTTCATAACAAATATTACTATGGACATAGTAATTTTGGCTATAAATTTCTATAAAAATTGCTATGTTGAATAGTAATATTTGTTATGAACATAAGAAAAATCTCCATAAAATGAGTATATCACAGCTTTGGTACGATACATAGTAATTTTTCGTATATTCATCATAAATATTGCTACATCCTTTTTTTCCGTGTAGATTGGCTAGTTTTTTTCCTTAATTTTCTATCTCGATATTCTATTAGAAAAACTATTAATTACTTTTTCGTAATTCTAAATGATTTAAATTGTCGAATTTCTATGAAAAAAGTATAATCTTACAAAAGTACGCAAGGCTAAAGCTGTGGACGCACCAAAGGTTCCCGATTAATTCACGGTAATATTCTTCAGTTAATGATGTGCAACATTGGAACGTTTCAGCGAAAAAGCGTAAGTATATGAAGAAAAGTGTGCCCTATAGAACGGGATCGAGTTAATTATTCCACGCCGGGCGTAAATTACGTTTCACCGACTATTATCGTTTCTTGCGGGGGCGACGAATGAACCGACCGCGTTATAAAAAAAACCGCCGGCGAGGAGAGGAGAAAAGACGAGCAGCAGGAGAAGAAGAATATATAAGAAGACGAAGGAGGGGCATGGGCAAGATCGAAGTACGTATATAAACCTAAAGTCGTGAGGATTACATTGTCGTAAAATCTTTGGCCGAGAATTTACATGAGCGAAGAAGGGCAACAGAGAGAGAGAGAGAGAAAGAGAAAGAAAGAAGGAGCTAGAGCAGCTCTCGTGCAATAAAATATTGATGCGTCGCATTTGAATGCACAAAAGGTCGCGGCGACGCGACGAATGAGCGAACGAAAAAAAGGGGCAGTCGCGCGTCGGTCGGCAACTTGTCTCTCTCTCTCGCTCTCTCACTCTACGTCAGCTGACCCTCCATAAAATATTCGGATCCGCAGGAAATTCCTCTCTTCCTATATGGCGAGAAGGGATTTTGACGCCCAGATATTCTGCCATCCCTTACAAATAACAATATTGCATTATCGGTACTACGAATTTCCTTTTTCCGATTGCAGAAACCGAACTGCTTGTGGTTGCATTCGGTGATTCGCAGTTTAACGAATTTAACTATAAGGGGTTGAATGGATGTAATTTAATCTCTTTATTTCACTCATTTAAGGTATATGGACACGTTAAGACTTTACAGAAATAAATTGCAAGAGGAAAAAAAACTGTCTTATCAATTATGTCTAATACGATAAACCTAGTGTAATTCTAATGATCAATTTAATTCTTTTATAACGGAGATAAACGTATAATATAAATCGCCATAAATACTAATTACTAACGACTAATAAACTGAATGGTCAAATAGAGAAAATTTCTCAATAGATCGCTCGAAAGATAACAGTCAATCCATCGCTCTTTACAGCCTTAACGAACTTATGATTCCGCGATCACTCGATCGTTTTATCTTTATGTACGCTCGATGGGCTTTGGAGCGATATGATAGAAATTGCGGCGCGCCAGCACTCGAGGCTCATCGCGACCCGTCCGAGCCCCAAGCGAAAAAGTCGCCTCGCGATAAAACCTCCGACGATTCCTTCCGATCAGCCGTAAGCCTTCGGCTTGCCAGCTGGCAAAATGCCGCATCGCGTCTTTTTCTTCCTCTCTATATCTATCCTCTCCCCCTCTACCCCCTTATTTTAGTCATTGCCCCCTCTCTCCGAAACGCTGAGTATGGGAACCGCCAAAGCTCTCGCGAAATATTAATTAACGTTATTAACGCGCCCCACCTTCTAACTCTAAAATGTAAAGGAGTGGGATGCTGAGTTCGCGAGGGTTGCTTCTCTCTCTCTGTCTCCTTCTGCTTCGCTCTTCGTCTCTCTCTCGCTCTCGCCTTTTCTCTCTGTCGTGCGGCTATGTGTATGTGGCAGGGAAAAAAGCCCATTATCGTAAATCATCGTTTTCCAATAACGCTGCCAGGCCTCTTTACCGTTCCTTCCTTTCCCTCGCGAGGAGGAGGCTTTCCTTCTCCCTCTCCTTTC
The DNA here is from genome assembly GCA_900490025.1 of Megastigmus dorsalis. Taxonomy (NCBI): domain Eukaryota; kingdom Metazoa; phylum Arthropoda; class Insecta; order Hymenoptera; family Megastigmidae; genus Megastigmus; species Megastigmus dorsalis. The sequence continues at coordinate 43,484 of UELU01138524.1, read as the reverse complement.
AGCTTTCCTCTCGCTCGTTGTGCTGCTGCTGCTGCGGCTGCTGATGTGGCTCCGTGCGAGTGTATGGGTGTCTATGTCTTCCGTACCTTACTCGTTCTTGACTTATATGCTAGAAACAACACATTTTTCTTGTTTTCTTTTTTCTTTTTTAAAATGCTGAGTTTCGAAAAAGTATCGGAGGGGGGTCGCGGTTAGATTTATTATCGCTATTCTTCAACTGGTTTACTCGGCGATAATGGAGTTGTAGCATGAAATTATAGGATGATAAAGTGAGCTCTGACGCTTCTTTGGCTACTATATACGTGTACACGCGCACGTGCTTTCTCGGGATTTTTAGACGCTGTGCAGAGTAAAGTCCAGGTAAAAAGGATATTGGACCGAGTATAAATTCAATTCCAATGGTTTGCAAATTTCACTTGCAATACTCTATACACGCGGACACGTACCTCGACGCCGCACGTGCTCCAATAAAATACGTCTAATTATCAGCCGATACCATCAACATCCAACGCTATATCCCAATGCACATCCACAGCAGCAGCACCACCACATGGTCGCTACACGATAAGGCGCCAAAGCCCGCCTGGCAAATTTCATTCGGCCCGCAAAAAGCCCTGATGGCCTCATCGGTTCACTGACCGCGACGACTCAAACGGAATAAGTCATAAAAGATCGTCGCCACTTATACGGGCAGAGCGAGAGAAGAAGATCCGGAGATTTGAGCAATGACACCGTCCGAGCGTAACGATCATCTCTCTATCCCGTACAGCCTGCACGTATGGTCCGCGCGAATGCGTCTCCTCCTCCTCCTGTCGCACTCGAGCGAATCGTGCGTATATACACAGGGAGAGGAGTATCTCTCGAGCTTCGGCGACGATCACGATTTCCAAGCACGTGGGTGAACCAGCCATGGCACAAGCCTAACAGCATCGTGTGGCCAATACGCGTGCGTGTGTTGTATACGCGTTGCTACCACGTAAGACGGATGTATACGTGGGAGGCGGGGGAAGGGAACTTGCGCGAGACTTTCGCCGAGTCGAAAGCTCAGGTCGGCAATCACCCTTGGGGGCTAATGCCATCAGAGGCAAACAAAGTATAAAGTAGGGAGGTGGGTTGGGTTGGTGGGTGGGTGAGATGGGGGGGGGAGCTAAGGGGGTGTACCTGGCCGTCTGGCAGAGAGAGAGAAAGAGAGAGAGAGAGAGCACTAAGTAAGCCTCGGGCAACTAACCGAGACCGGACGGACTGCTAGTTGTGGTAGTGGCCCTGTATAGGCGCCTTTGCGGAATACCAAGGAACCGTCTAGTTTCGAATTCTCAGCGCCACGACCGGGGGGATGAAATTTTCTCTCTCCCTCTGTCTCTCTCTCTCTCGCTCTCTCATGTGTGCACGTGTGTTTGTAGCTAAGTAATTATTCGCTATCGCTGCTGCTGCTGCTGCTGCTGCTGCTGTTTTGCCTTTTGCGAATTAGCTTAGTCATCGCTGGGAGTTTTCTTATATATGCCTTCACTTCAGGGCGAACACTGCAAGCTAGGAGTTCTTGCATTGATTAGTTAAACGTAGATAATATATGGCATAACTTGTTTATATCTTTCAACTTTCACTGGTATTTATAAGTACATCGGAAAAGTCGTTGTAATATGTAAGCAGCGTGAAGTTAATGATTAAAAATTAATTATCTATTTCATAAACAGACATTCTATTCTTTTATTTCTAAAAAATTCCTTATTCTCTGTATTTTAGCTGCTAATTACGAAGAAAATAAAAATCTCTGAGGCGAGCTCGAATTACGCCCTGAAAGGATAGTGAGTTCTCGAGCGATGAGAATATTCCACGAAATCTCGCTGTGTACTTGATAATGCTTAGGCTATACATACAAAGCATTTTAGCCGGTGAAAATGAGATTACGGGGTGCGACAGCAGCTAACCGCCATAGATGCTTGAATATCTTCAACGACGGAGAGCTGCTGCCGCGCCGCCTAGCTCTGTGCAGTGTATAAGTGGTATAGCCAGGCTCTCTCTTTCATTCTCTCTCTCTTTTGCTTCTATACCTATACACAAACAGCGAGAGAAAGATCTCGCTTCGAAAATACGGACGAAAGGAGAGAAAATCTTATCCCGAGAGAGTGAGAGAGAGAAAGAGAGGACGTAGCCGCGCTCTCGCGTCCTGCGACCGGGACGACGCCTTTGGGCTCTTTTCTCTCTTTCTCCATTCTTACCGAGCTTCCTCTCTCTCTCTCTCTCTCTCTCTCTCTCTCTTTCTGCCTGTCTTCCTTGCTCTTTCACTGACGCGCGGCGCAAAGGAAGGAGGCTGAGAGGCTCAGCCGTCGGAGCGCAGCTCCTCCCCCCCATAACTTGATTGTTTTAATTAAATTTCGCCGGGGAATCGCTTTACGCTGGGCACACTGGCCCGGGCACAATGCAAACCGTGACGTGCACCGAATGAATCGGGGATTGGCAAGGAGTGAGCTGCCGCCTGCCAAGCTTGCCGCCGTCCCCGCCGCCCGACGCCCGCTGCCTATAGTCTTATAGCTTTTCTCTCTCTCTCTCTCTCTCTCTCTCTCTCTCTCTCTCCTTTTTGCTTTCGGCCTTTCGGGCGGCGCGAAGGAGGGAAAAAGTAAAGGACGCGACGACGATGGAGGCGGCGGCGGTGGCAGTGTCCCTCTCCCAGAGATGAAAATACCTATTTTAGGAATTTCATTATCACCTTCGTTTTTCGGTTCAACTCATTACCGCCGGAAATCCCTTTTTTTCTTTCTCGAAAAATTTCGCGCCAATTATTTTTTTCTACACCATAACATCGTGAAATTATAATTTTAGAATTGGCGAGTATACGCATATAATGATCATGTTATATTTCACTCATTGCCTGGACTCGAAGAAATGGAATAGCTAAGTAATATACCGCTAGATGTATAATTAACGTATGCGTACCAGTTTATTCTTTTACAAATTAGTTGGTAAAAGTGAGCGAGGGAATTACATACTGGAAGAGGCGATGATAGCTGAAGGAAAGTTCGCGATGGATATTTGGGAAATATGCGCGGGCAAATTCAAGACGTCGAAGGTATCAAGGGGGGGTAAAACGATTGAACACGCGGCCGCGTCTGCCCGTCCGCCGACTACACGCGCTTTCATGTTACACTATCTCTTCCTCGACGGCGCGGCGTAATAAGACGAAGGTTAGGATACGACCACGAGAGGAACGCGGCCGGTATATAGGTGCGCGCGTAGCGACGAGGCGCGCCGCTCCGCATATTTCTGTAGATATTGGAATTTGTCGCGGTTACTTACTTCAAATTATCTTCTAGCCCTACGCGCTCTATAACCTCGCGCGGTCTGCATTACAACGGCTCGAGCTGCTCGACGAGCCCACTTCCCTCATCCGCGTTCTTCTTGCGGGGCTCACTCCAGAATTCCGCTACTGCACCTTTCCTTCCCGATTTTCATTGTTGAATTATTTCCATTTTTATCCTGCGAATTTGCTGCGATGTAGAGTTTCAATTGCTAAACTCTACATTCAATGAAGGAATGTCGTTTTTTAAAGGAAGCATTTGATTTAACGAAAAAATCTGATCCCTGATATACACCTGATCGGTAAAGTGAACAAGCATACAACAGAAATTTGATTAAACCCAACGTTTTACAATACTTGTGATGTATCTACATCTATATCATTCATATATAGTGCACAAATTCAGCATCTGAAACTATATAGCTCCATAGCATCATGGGTCTTATTGACTATGTCAGATCCTAATAATTATGAATGCTAATCCATCATTGAACACAATGAAATCTTCATTTTCGATTATCTATAAACCTAAGATATATAAAACCTTTTCGCAAATTAAGAATTTATAAATAACGAAGAGAAAAAGTTAAATTACCATCTTAAAGATCTTCCTCGTCTAAGAAATAAGCGATGTCGGTTCGAGACACTACATCGCAGCAATCATCTTCTTCGCCAATAAGAAACTTCATTCGTTATTATATCGGTCCTCCAGATATCCTTGAATTCTAGTTTTCTCTCATTCTCTCTCTCTCTCTCTATCGTCTCTCTCATTCTCGTAGCTGTAGCGTCTCCCTGAAACTGCAGGGGTGGGGGGTACTCGACCGCTTGAATGCGCATTTTTACTAAATTAAAAAGTATCGTGCGACTGAGCCCTAGCAAGGAAGGAAAGAGAGAGAGAGAGAGAGAGAGAGAGAGAGAGATTCACCCCTAAAGCGATCCTCTTTCCTTAACCCTTCTCTCTTTTTCCCTCCTACCCTCGACCTCATCTTCGTTCTCCCTCTGCTTTTTCGCGGTGCTGGCTCGATTCTACCTTAACCGCTCTCTTTTCTTCTCGTTCCCCTCTTTTTTTTTTCGTTGCGCCGCTCTCTCTCTCACTCTCACTTACTCGACTATTCGAGAGCTACCCTCGGCAAGTAGCTAACCCTTGTTTGCGTTTAATACGTCGCTATTTTCCTTTTTTTCGCCCCTCATCCGCTCCGTCTTTTTTTTTATTCTGGCTTTCCTTTTTAACGCACTCGACTGTGTCTCTGCGGGCTTTTGTGCGTCGGCGTGCCGCCTCGGCTTACCCTTCCGCGTTGAATTTTTCAATGACTGTTGCGTATGCAGCGAGGTGATGCTCGCGGCTTTTGCACCGCTGCCGAGAGATGTATACACGAGTGCTGCTACTTTTACGCATCGCTTTCTTTGCCGAGCTTTTAAAGCGAATATCCTACCAAAGCTGCTGGGAACAGGTGTTTAAATCTATTTCAAATGCTAATCGCTCTTATACCGTATAGTATATATGTATATTGTCGTGAAATAATTACATCAGAATATTGCTTCTTCATCACTTACACTTTTTCAAACTATAATAACATACATTGGGTCTTTATTAAATTATTTTCATAGCATCGAAGCTAGAGATTCAGCAAAAAAAAATCACTCGAAACAAAATACAAAAGTTCATCCAACATTTAATAGTTCATTTAAAGTGGTTTTCACAATGAAAGCATCGCACCACACAATACAGCTAAAAATGAAAAAAAGAAATTAGCTGTACACCGAGTTTCTCGAGCTCATATATACAGCTCATACTACACGCGAAACTCGGACTTGGAAACGTTACAATCGTCCTACTTGCACTTACGAGAGAAAACTATAAGTAAAAAAAAGGGCAAGAGCTCAGAATCTCCGCGACCTCATTGTTCTATTATAAGACGAAAATACTTCTCTTCGGTGTATACGAGGGGGGGGAGGGGGTGGAGGCGAAACCAAGTCAGAGGCAGAGAGGGGTGGGAAATCGTAACGCGAGGGGCCAGCAAAAAAAAACTCGCGAATCTTTCGGCGGAAGAGAGGAAGAGCGGTGGAAAGGAGGAAGGAGAGATCTGGTATATAGAACTGGTCTACAGAGAAGAGGGAAGAGAGCTGACGTATATACTTTACCCCATCGCCGCGCAGCAGCAGCAGCAGCAGGAGCAGCAGGAGCAGGAGCAGGAGCCTCAGCTTGGCCTTTGTTGCGCGCGGAATACTTTGGCGGGCGACTGTGGTTTGACGGAACTCACCCACTGCGCCACTGGCTCCCGCGCGTCTATTTAATTTGTAAAGGTATTTTCGTTATTTCGCCCAAGCAAAAGGCTTCGCGTGCGCGGGCCTCTTGCCTCCTCTCCTCCGACCTTACCTACAACACACACACACACACACACACACACATGAACTCGCTCGCATCCGTTGCCGCTTCTCGAGTCAAATGCCGCTGCCGGTGTGTTGGCTGCTCTTTTTATTTTTCATTATTTACCTTTGTTTTTCTTTTTCGCTTCAAGTTTTAAATGCGCGCGCCGGGGAGAAAAAGGAGAGGAAGGAATTCCACTCGAAGCGAGCGCCGCGCGTATATATGCCGCCGTGGATGGTGGTCGTGGCGCCTCACTTGGGTTTTATATGATTTTAATTTGGACGGATTTAATTTTTATTAAGGTCGCCGGTGTACGTGCGTGATTTTTATGAGATTGTATATTTTTCTGGATTAATTTCATACGTAAATTCGTGCTTTTATTCAACTTATGCGCGTTTCATCGATACTGTAGATGTAACAGAGAATAAACGATTATGCGGTGGTTTTAAATTTTAAGGATGAGTATATATTTGTGATTAGATCTATTTTGTACCTGTTTCATATACAGTGTAGCAATTTTTAAATTATTTATCTATTTCATTTTTCAATGTATACTTTATAAAAAGTAAAATTATTTAAGATTCTCGTAATTCTACATAGGTACTTAAGTCATTAGTATAATTAAAGCCAATGCAAGGATACATATAAATCGTCCTCTCGATTTTATCGAAACCTTTTATAGTAAGGAAAAGCCCCGATTAACGCGTACACACTAAGTACCCGCGTGCATATGCAGCCTCATAGATAAACGCTCGCTACATATGTATTATCCTCGTAGAATATATACACGAAAATCATTAGCCTGTACCGAGGCTCGTCGTCGTTGTCGTTGAAAAGGCTAACGAAAGACCAGATAAAGAGCGTACACGAGCGACCAAAAGAGAGATATGCGTAAGCCGTCAGCGAGAACCGCCCACACACACACACACACACACACTTTATACAGACGCAACGCGGCGGAGCCACATATCCATACTTGAATGAAGTATAAAACCAGACAGCGACCCTCTGACACCGAACGCTTTCGCCTCGCTTTTCCCTTGCAAATTCCCTCTTTACCACTTCTCCGTATAGTCCACTCTTTCGCGGATGGGTTTGTTTTAGCAAGAACTCGAGGTAGGGGTGAGCTGCTGCTGCTGCTGTACACCGAAAACGCACGGATGTGTGTGCACATGTGTGTGTGTATGTATAGAGAGAGAGAGAGAGAGAGAGAGCGCAAGGCTCCACAACACCGCAACCACCGCTCGCGAAACTTCCACGGACGCGCGGTATGCCTACCGACCTTTATTGGTTTTTACCGACAACAGAGCTGAGTTCTTTTTTCTTTTTTTTTCTCGTTCTTTCGCCGCCTCTTCCTTTCCCCCCCCCCCTTCCTTTATTTACCCTTTTTTCTCTGTGCGTCTTCGTTGTTGATCCCCCCCTCCCCTCCTTTTCTGTTTCATTTAAAATAAAACTATGCTGCTTTGCACGCGCTTTTAATGTCTCAGCGAGTTGAGAAATGCGCTTGTGATAATGCTACTGTCCGCCATGCGAGGGAATGTTTGAGATGCTGATTTTTTTTTCTTTAACAATCAGAGGCTTTTGTGTTATGCCTCTGATTAACTGCGCAATAAAAGTCAATTTGCGCGTAAACAAATGTTATAACGTTCCCCCACGTATGTTTATTTGGGATTATTACTTATTGTAAGAAACAGTGATAATTTTCAAAATTTGAATTGGTATAGATTGGTTACGAATAAGTAATAGTATATCTTAGGTAAATAAGTATTGACAATCCATCAATCCTGTTACCATACATGATCACCACACCCTCGACGCAATGAAACACACCCCTGCACAATTTCAACAACTTAATGTACTTATCAAGTACCGTGACTCAAGGCAGTACAGAAAAAAACAAGCTTCGATCAACAGTTATACCGGAGACCGATCGGATTGTTAAAAAGGAATTCAGCAGTGCGTCTAGGCTACCTGTCGATAGTGGCTATAAAATATTTAAGCCAAACATGTCGACTCGACTGCACTGCTCTCTCTCTCTCTCTCTCTCTCTATCTCTTCTTTTGCTTTCACGGGAGGTGCGCGCGTGCAGAGAGTGAACGAGGGAGAGTAAGCAAGACAAGGAGGATCGGCTCTCGGCGCGGCTACTTTGCGATACGCGCGCGCGAGCGTCTTCTGCGAATCCCCGAGCGCAGATTAAGCTTTCTCCCCTTAAATATTCATTCCCTCGGAAAAACGATAAAAATAAGGGAAGACCCTCGCTTTCATCCACCATCGCCGACACTTCTTCTTCTTCTTCTTTTTTCCTTTCTTACCTCGCTCTTCCGTTTTTTCCCCCTTTTTTATTTGGCTGCTTCACTCTATATGGTTCGCGTCTGTCTTTAAGACAACAAACGCTTCGCCTTGGCTCTCACGCGTTCTCAGGGGGGTTGGAAACGATGATTTTGAAAAAGTGCAAGCCAAACAGTTTTACCGAATTGCTTGGATGAGTTGGAAGGAATCGATCTATAGGATGTGGATTATAGGTTTATGCAACGTGTACATATAATGAATCATGTCATTGGAGGTAAATAAAGACTTATGTTTCTTTAGTAACCAGAGAAAAATCAAATACCTTTATTAGGAATGTAAGTGCCTCGTTTTTGCAACTACCCGCACTAAAACGGTTAGTATCTCTGATATATTTTGTAGAATATGTTACAAGTTATTAACCGAGCGATTGGCTGCGATATGTTCGCAATATGTAAATTTTTGGAAGTTTAAGTATTTATGTTTAAATTTATTACGGTCATATAATTATAACATTATTTGATGCTGATATATTGTTTTATACGATTTATTAGTTTCCCAAAATCACCAATATATTGGAAGTACTAAAAAATGAAAAATGTTTTAGCAATAGTTCTATCGATGTATAGTCATCGTATCGTCGCGGCGTTTTAGCGAAGCATTGCCAATAGCTCGATCCTAGCTCTGTGATATGTTGGCTATATTTTGCTTATGCTTCTGCAATATATCGGAGATACTAACAGTTTTCGTGCGGGGAATGTAATATTGAATAATATTTGTACAGCTTTTAGTCAATAATTCGTATTGCATCTCACTAAACTTTTCTCCTTGACTTGTGAAAATATTTAAGTACATATATGTACAAAGTATATATCTGTGTGTATATATAGAAGAGGAAGCTTGTATAAGAAATCTTGGTAAGCAATAGACACCCTCGAAGGAGTATTTTTTGTTTGGTGTACGCTTACAATATGGCACAAACAGAGGGTCTCGAGCGGGTTCGACTTAATACGATTACGCGTAGTAGAAGAATGAAAAAGTACGCAAAGGTTAAGGGAATGCCAACAATGGCCGATCACGACATCTTAATCATCTTCAAGCCTCTTACTAGCGCGCCTCCGCGGCTTTTAAGTCGACTCGCCGAGAGAGAGAGAGAGAGAGAGAGAGGCTCAGCTTTTTTGTGCGCTCTAGGGTCGAGAGTGCGGCGACAATAGGTCGCTGTTTTCCCAGGGAACCAGAGAGCCAGAGAGAGGATCCTTTCGCTGCGGGGCGAAACTGATGCTGCTGCTGCTGCTGCCGCCGTCGCCACCGCCGCCGCCGCTCCGATAATTGAATCAAACGATTTATCTTTCCGATTAAAAATGCTAGAGCCGCTAAGAGGTATCGCGTTACAAAGCGGCTTTTTCGCCCCCCCCCCCCCCCCGCAATGGCAGAGCTCTCTATCTCTCTCTCGACTGTCTCGGTTTCTCGTTAAATTCTCGCTTCTTGCGACGCGCGCGTGAGAGAGTCGCTGCAGTCGAGACGACGAAAGCTTTGGGCTCGGGGAAAAAAACAGTCGTTCTTAAGTGGGGAAAGTGGAAGATCGAGTGCTGATGGTGAGGACCATTGTGAGGGCTTATTTTTTTGCACGATGGGAATCAATCGTTTTGTGATTGGACGAGTAAATATTGCGATAGGAGGATTTTCTAATCGATTTCTTATCTATTTGCGTTACAGAAGAAAGTTGATCAATAATCCGTATAAGTATTTTTTTTTTTATTTTTCAGATTCAATCTTCTATATAATTTTTACAAAGATAATATTTCGATATGGAGTAATTTTTAAGACAAATGCCCATTCTTTAGACTTCCATTTTTCTTTTGTATAATGTTTCTAGGTCATTCACGAGCCGATTTTTTTTAGAAATCATATTCCAGAGCGTTTACTAAATTCACGAATCATAAGGACTGACACTTTCCTAGCTAGTAGTATTAGTAGCTCACTACTCGAGCTTTCAACAACAACCAACCATAATCAATAAAACAAAATAGAAAACTATAATTTTCATCGGTAAGTTGGAAAAACGGAATAGACAAAATCTCGCTTTGATCTCGCGAAAGGCCAGCAAAAAGGTATAGCGAGAAGCGATAAGAGCATCTGAAAAAAAAGTAAGAAATATATGTGAATCACGTAGTCCAGCCACATGGAGTTGTGCCGTGCAGTGTAGCGTCGGTCGGGTACCACACAGAAGCGGTTGCGAGTGTATCCTATATAAGTACGGCTGCACACTGCCGAGCTCGTAGCTCCAGCGAAGCATGGACGCGAAGCTCCTAAATTGGTCCCAAACGCGATAAACTTTCTCTCGCGGCGCCCTTATACCAGGGCGCGATAGGGAATTGAATTTAAATGCGGCCGCCGCGCGGTGCCTCGTTTCTTTCCTCGCGTCGCGCGCAAGACGGTGCGGTGTAAGAAAAAAAGCAAGAGAAAAAAGTCGAGAAGGAGAGATGGGTGAGAAGAAAAATAAGAAGTAAGAGAAAGCGAGAGGAGGACACGACCCTCGGCTGCGGTGGCGGCGGCGGCGGCAAAGTCTCTCTCGGTCCCGCGAGCGCCGACAAACGGATGGCAGATTGATTTTGTTGGTCCTGCACACTCGTCCCTACCCTATACCCTCCCCCAGCCACTATCTTTCATATATACCTTGGAATATAAGAGCTGCGGGTAGTGACGGCTTGACTCGCTATGAGGAGATAGACGAGCAGCAGTCGCGGCCTTAAGGGAGAATATATAGGGAGAGAGGAGTTCGATCTCATCTCGGGTTATTAATAATATCTGGAGGTTAGTATTTCCGCCGAGGAGGAAATAGGAGGCATGCTATACTCCTATCTATCTATCTCTCTCTCTCGCTCTCTCTCTCTCTCTCTCTCGCTCTTCATTTCTGTATCACGCGGGCAGAGCCGAGGCACAGATGGAAGTACCCGATTTATATGCAAATTCCATATTTGTCGCGCCGGGCGCCGCCACCGCCGCCGCCGTCGCTGAGCTCGCGAGAGATGGATCCTTCGTTCGTTCGTTCATTCGCTGCGGTTCGTTCGTCCGCTTTAGAGGAAAGAACAGCGCCGCATCAGAGAGAGAGAGAGATCCTTAGGAAAGGGTGGGCGAGTCGAGAACTAATGACTCTCGAGTTGGTGGATTTTCGGTATTTTCAGCTCGTGTATGCGCGTTGTATAATGAAGCATTGCTTAGTGGGATGACGTGTTAATTTTTTAAAAAAAGTTAAAAGGGCAACGAAATAATGCTTCTAGCTCGATTTTATACGGTAAACGATTATGGCTGTTCGATAGGTTTCCAAATTCCATAAAGTGTGAAAAAAAATTGTTGCACATGAGAGTAATTTGTTTTAAATTGAATTATACATTGGGTATTATAAATTATTTCTGTAAGAAACTTGCTAAATGTTTTAAAGTTACTCGGTCTTCATATAGAAAATTGTTATGTTTTATTATGAATTATACTGCTTTTATTACTTGCTAAATATGAATTTTCACTTTTCGCTTTTTCCATGAAATTTATTCGTTCTCCAACATTGATTTGATACACTCGGCCAGTCTGTTTTATTTGCCTGCAAGCTTCTATTCTCTTGAGGATATCTTAGTACACGAAGTCCGTACTATACGCACGCAGTAAAACACAAGCAAAAGTTTGATGAACATTAAATATTCACTCACAAAGCGCACAATGTTGCCAGATAATAATTATATACCAAAAATGTCCTTCTCCAGGACTATACATTCATTCAACCATATTTCATATACCTTTAGAATAAGTATTTTGAGGAATAACAAAATAATCTGATGTTTACTGTATCATATATATTAAGTATAAATGGTTTTGAAAATCTGCTTTTACGAGTTTTATTCGAAAGAATTATTACATAGAAATAATTTCCTTTAGAAATAAAAGCTTCCATTTTAGTGTCAATCATCACTTGTTTATAGACTTTGCACAAATTCCTAACCAATATATGTCTTTCTTTGAATTCCTCAAAAGCGCTTAAATCTGTGCAAACTCAGTGACAAAGGATATTTTCGTAAAATAAGCCCGTTCGTCCGGTATACATGCCCCAACCGCTTGACGTCTGCGAGACCCGGCGAAACTTCACAGATCTCGTTCGAGCTAGCCTCTCGCGCGCTGCTGCCGTCGCGTTAGTTTTTCTCTCTCGTCGCGCGCGCGCGAGCGGGACTGACAAGCTGTTTCCGCTGTGGGAAACTCGCAAGAAAGTTTACTACTTAGTATGAGCCATGATAGCCAGCAACGGTATACGCGTGACAGTTTGCGCGAGAGCCTCCAGGAACAGGACGCCTTTTTTCCTACATGTACATGATATGTTTAAATTCTAAAGTATATAGATTTTCAAGCTGAACGCTAATTTACGTTTGACATGGCATATGCTATCTGCGCTTGAGGTGTTTTGGATTTTTATTTCGGAGTTAATGTAGGATTGTGCGATGATGACATTTCTGAAGTTTCCCGTTTAATTACGCGATGTACACGTAATGGCTTAAAGTGTTTTGTAGATAAAATTTTCTTTATCCTCGCTTAACTTTAAATCAAAATGCAATTAAGTTCAGAAATGAAAACCGTTAATTAAATATTTGTACACTAACATGCAGATGAACGTCTATTTTATATTCAGAATATATAATAGTTGAGAAACTTGCACGGTGCTTTTATAATTGCTGCGGAAAACAAGTTTCTTCCATACAATTGCTCACATATCTAACCGGTTACCCTCAAGCGCAATACATAAAAAAGCGCAAGAAAAACCAAAGAATCCTTCCATAGTCGGAGCCTATACACACCCTTCGACACAGAGTCGATTAACTCCGCGCTCGCCCTATACTCCGCAATCTTCGTGCTGGTAATTAATGCGACAGCCCCGTCATACAAAAGAATCGAAATCGCTCGAGAATATAAGAGCCCGCTAACAACAGTCGACGTGTACACGGGAGGGGGCATCAGGTGCGCATAAATATAAATCTCTATTTGTGGCGCCGAGGCATGTACAGCAGCAGCAGCGGGGCCGCATCCGCTACATAAAGGAGAAAAAATATATTAAGACGCGCGGCCGGAACGAGTATGATTTTGCGTCACGCGATCGTTATACACTGCGGGGGACGACGACGACGACGACGACGCTAGCAAAATAAAACGGAGAGGATGAGGAGGAAGAGGAGAAGAGAGCAGCAGCAGCAGCAGCAGGAGCCTCGTTTTTCGCACGACACCGTCAATTATCGAAGCTTCTTTTTCCTTAGCCCCTCCCCGAACCTCGAGCGCGCGCGTCGCTCGTGCGATATCCTTAATAAACCCAAGCTTCTGGAGTTCCCTGTCTCGTCTAATCATCCTCCCTCTCGAGCTCGCCTTCCTTTTTTTTCCTTATTTCCTTCCTTCCTTCCTTCCTTCTTCTTCTTCTTCTGCTTCCACCAATCCTCTCTGCCATGCGAAAATATACTTTTTGCTTCTCTTCTTCGAGCACCGGCTATGTATATACCTTATACGTATAGAGTGTGTGAGAGAAAGAGAGGGAGAGGTATAGGTACCTTGGCGCGCGCGCGACACCTGCATATTTCATGGGAAGTGTAAACAGCCAACCGCCACTGAATAAATTCGTCGAACTCATGTATTATTAATCGACGCGTGGTAGATTAAAAAATCCGAATTGGGAGAGAGAGGGAAGGAGAGAAGATGGTGAGGGAAATTAGGCCGAAATTAGGCCTTCAGCGGCAGTAGCAGCCACCGACGCGACGCCTTATGCCAAGCTGGGGACATTTATTAGTGATGCCGCTGAATTTTAGCGACTTTCGCGGGAGAATCAGCTCCCTTTCGTCGTTCAAGCCTAGCGATTGCTTCGCCATGAGGAGGAAAAGTTTTGTTATACCCGTGAAGTTTATTTTAAATTTCATTCTATACAGTTCTCGAAAGATGGCCGATTTATTTGCAATGTTTTTTTTTTTATTTCAGTGATAAGTTAATCATAATGAGGCAGTACCCAGTTAGAATTCATGAAATAATTTAATTTATATAGTTAGATCAATATACCAAGATTGTTTTGTTGAAAATAAAGAAGACGGCTCCATGTACCGTATTTTAATTTTCATAAAATGCAGTCTTTTTTTTCGTATTTCGAATTAAGGCCGCGTGATTAACAAAGAAATTTTTCTCGTCAGCGAGGAAAAAAAGGGGGAGACTTTGCCGGGATTGCCGGGAGAAAGAGGAGGAAAACATTTTCCGCGCGAAGCGAGCAAGAATTTTCCAAGATAAGAAGCGGCATCGCAAAAGATAGAGAGAGAGAGAGAGAGAGAGAGAGAAAGAGAGAAGCGTGGGAGAGAGAGAAAGAGGGAGAAGAAGAGGTTGGAAGGGTGGCTCGAATGAAAAAGAAAGGAAAGAAGCGTACGCGCAGGCGGGACATTCCACGAAAATGATTATACAAAGTTTGAGCAACTTTTGCCGGGTATAGCAGTAGAGTAGGGGGGAGGGAGAGGGAGAGAGAGAGAGAAGCGCGAGAGGTATCCGAGCGTGTGTTTGCTACCTCGGTTTACTGTCTAGAATGTTTATTGTCATGTGGTGCGGTAACTTTAGTCGCGGCAAAAAGAAATTAATCGGGTAACTGCTTTTTTCGCTCCCCGAAAATATGTTTAATTAATGCACTCATATTTTTCCATGTCTTGCTTAAAAACAGGCAATAAATGTATATTTTGACGGAATGAAATAATCTTTTTAACTGAATTATTTCAAAAACAGCGTAAAACTATACGAAATGTTTGCGAAAAAGCTCTTCGATTTATTGTAATGATTTATTATACATTGCAATATAACGTTTGGTGCGTTAGTAAAAATTTTGTCAAATTCCACACTAAGGGCGAATGACGCACGAAGCGTTTCGGTATCCGATTTGATAGAAAAGAATATTTCTCTTCTATAATAGGCTCTTTTAAAATCCAACGCTCGGCGACAATCCACGGCGCGATAATCCATCACCCAAGCGGTAACATGCAAAGCAGAGTCGTCGTACGTTCAACCCCGCCCACACGCTATTAACAAAAGACTCACATCGGAACTTTTATCGGGAGCGCAAATACAGGCGGTTATCCCATACGCGTTGTGCACCAATTACCGAATCCTCCACCTATAGATACATATATACATATATAAGCTGCGTGATCGCTACTCCCACTTGGAAGACTGATTCGCGGGTATTTTTCAGAAAGGAAGCCTATCCATATAGCCGGAGCTATGTACGTCGCGCGATAACTTCGATAAGTTATCGTCGTCGCGCGCCGATTGCGCGTAACGCATTCGCGCTTACGATCCACCCGTGGGGGATTACATTACTCGCTCGCTCGGCGCGCCTCTCTCCTCTTAAGCCGCCCGCGAGCGACACTCGCGCACCGACCTCCTACTCGAAGATTGAAGGGCGCCTCGCTCGCGAGCTCCGCGATCGGCTTATTTATATTTGTCGCAATCACGGCTCCTCTAAGAGAGAGAGAGAGAGAGAGAGAGAGAGAGTTGCAGGGGGAGGGGCTGTGAAAAGCGTTGGTGCGCGCGAGAGCGCAGCGGGAAATGAAGGGCGAGGTATAGTGCGCGCGAGCTGCCGCCGTGATAAATTATCGCGTGTCAAAGCCTTAGCGCGTGCATTCATTTGTACAGCGAGTTAGCTCTGTCATTGGCACCATCCCTCATTTCGTCTCGCTGGTGCCTGCAGAAGAGGAGGCAGCTGCTCAACCCCTGCCTTCGATACTGACGCCGCTCTTCATCGCCTCTCTCTCTCTCTTTCTCTCTCTTCTCTCGCTATCGTCATCTGCTTCTTCTTCTTCTTCTTCTTCTTCTTCTTCTTCTTCGTGCGACATCGCCTTCGGTCTCTCGAGTGTCGGAGCTATTAGAAGGATATCGCCGGCGCGGTATAGCGAACCGTTGTATCGTTTCGAGGCTAATTGCCCGAGAGCGCGGCCGTTTCGCTGTTGATATCCTATTAAAGCATCGAGTGTTATTAATGGCGGCTGCGCGCGAGTAGGCGTTCGCTCTTTCTTCTCTTTGTAATTCAGCCGACGAGAGAGAAAGGTTTTTGCCATTTGCTGCCCCGCAACTTTTGGGATGGCGGATCGATTAAGCGCTGTTTTTCTGTCGATTGTTGTTGTGGCGCTGGAAGGGTAAATATAATAAAGAAGATGAATGTCTCCCTGGAATTGGAATGCAATGCGGGCGTGTTGTGTGCAGCTTTGAGCGTATAATCATGAAGTTGACATCATTGTAGATCGTATAGATTTCCTGTATGTGGTGCGATGTTGAATTTCGTTTATTCATAAAATAAATATAATTTGCTGTGAAACTCTATAAAAAGATCAATAAATTGATAAACTTTGTGTTTGGGACTGTAAGAGTACAACATAAAATTTACAACGAATTTTTTCGGTTTTAGAACCAAAAATTACTATTATTAGTAAAAAATAGTTTTGGACTACAAGCTCAATTATTTGAAAATATTTGTGTAAAGGAACAGTGAAAACTTTGCTTTACATATGTACGCGAACGCTGTATGCTCGGTCATAAATACGTCATTCCTTCATTGTAAAGTAAATAAAATTATGATCATTTACAAAGACACGCCCCTCGCGGGAATGTATACATTTCCGCGCCCGAACTCGGCGGGGTATACAAAAATATCCAGGCGACGACGCCTAACACGGAGGCCACCATACGCGGGCGAACAAAATATTCTGCTGAAAAGGAAAATTCGCGTTAGGCACACCCACCCACTCTCGGTATATCTCGGGCGCGCTCTCAACGCAATAAGACAATAGCCCGCAGCCAGCATGAGAAAGCCACCAGAGAGATATTCAGGCAAGCGTGAGATATCGAAAGTCCGCGCATAATGTATACACCCACACACACGAACACAGAGAGAGCGAGAGACGACAAGTCCCGTAACGCAAAATACGAATCTCCAGAACAATTGGGAATTCGCCCCAAAAGTTAGACGGACTCTCTCTCTCTCTCTCTCTCTCGGTGGTCTGCTCTCCTCACTACTCGGCACAAGGGTCGCTCTCTCCCGATATCAGGGTGAAATCCTTACATTCTAATCTCTCGACTCGCTTCTCTCGCCCACACTCTCTCTCTCTCCCTCTCTCTCTCTTTTACATTTCCGTCGAAAGTCGCGTAAATAAGCCGTCTATATACGCATGTACGCATACACACATCCTACATTCATCGCCGGAGCGAGTACATATAAGATATACGATTGCGCAGATACTGGGAGATTTGTGGTCTCTCTCTCGCTCACTCGGTATATACACGGACATACATACATACATATATATGTAGAAAAGTCTTGGGCAGGCGCTGTGTACAGCTGCCGCTGGCTTTCAGGTGGAGATTGCGTTTTGACGTCTGATAGATTCATGGTTATTGGAATCAGAGTGGTTCCTATTACATCAGAGGACTGGGACCCAAAGAGAGAGAGGGAGAGAGAGAGAAAGAGAGAGAGAGAGCGTCGAGGCAAG
Organism: Megastigmus dorsalis; assembly: GCA_900490025.1. Lineage (NCBI taxonomy): Eukaryota > Metazoa > Arthropoda > Insecta > Hymenoptera > Megastigmidae > Megastigmus > Megastigmus dorsalis. Next base: position 26,005 of record UELU01138524.1, on the reverse strand, counting down.
TGCCGCGGGGCGGCCAACTTATCGCCCTTGGGCAACGTAAATCACCGGGGCCCCGATCCCGTTTCGAACCGAGCGACGCGTGTTTTTGCTGCGTCGACAGACTCGAGACTCACTGTTTCTAGGCCTCCTCTCGCCTCATGTGTGTGTGTGTGCGACTGTGTATGTGCAGAGCGAGGCGCGAGTTGGGCGACTTTTGGAATTGGAGAGGCCGAAGTTTTGAGACCTCGCCTGTGTGTGTGTGTGTGTGTGTGTGTGTGTGTGGAGACAGCCAAGGAGCGCCTTATACCTCCGAGAATTAATGATTTACGTAATAACGTCAGAAACGGGGGATTTACTGGTTTTGAGATTTATATAGGGAGCAGGAGCGGAGCGCCGCCGCCGCGCGCCAAAGGATATGTCAATGGGGAAAATGTTGCGTTTTGATAATCTTAATTTCTCGGGCTTATTAGTTCTGCTGGGTGATAGAGGGAGTTTGGCCTCGGCGCCTGGTGAGAATCTGATTGGCTGATCGGATCGTATGGAATCGCTACGGGTAGGGTCTATTAATAAGGGTTTAGCTCGGCGACGCATGAAAATTGATGTGCTTAAAAATTGCTTCTTTGAGTATACGAGGCTTAACGAGTTGCTTGTTTAACGATATCAATAGTGTAGGCGTAATACGGAATATATTTTTTACTATTAGAATTTTCATTAATTTCTCATTTTTCAGACTATAATATGTTTAATTTAAATAAGTCTAAAGACACATATGTACAAAATATTGAATGATTTGTGTTATTTACAAGGAGATGACTAGACATGTGCGTTCTGGATTTCCTTGAAACTCTCCGGAATTACTTTGTGCAAAAAAATAATGACACCCGTATATCGTCGTTTTATTGAATAGGACCTCGAAATCAAGATATTCACCACTCCAGTAGAAATTAATGTCTGGACTCGCATGTCTGGTCATCTCCTTGTTAGTTAATCAGAAACTATATGCCGTAGTGTCGATATACATGTATCAAAATATCCTGGACTAATATAACATTCTATTTTACAATAAAAAGTACATGTATATGTATATTATATTGTCCAACGACATTCGTGTATCAAACATAAGTAATCGTCAACATCGGTCTTCAACGTCATTGCGTTTCTCGAAGCTTTTTTTCGAAGACCACACTAGCGTTATACCACACGCCCAAAACAAAAGGAGCAAAAGGCCTAGGAGCAGCAGCGCATTATACACGATACTTCAATTAGCGCGAATAATAAGGGAGGACGTCGCGTCCGCGCGCGCACAGCAGCTCGCCGAGTAGCTCCTGATAAATTTAATCAACCGACTTTATATATACATTCAGCCAAGCCAAGTTAATCATCATCCGCTCTCGAGATTCGCGGCAGCGACGAAAGCATAAACGCACACACACACACAGACACACAGACATATAGTATTTTCTCGTGGGATATATCTAGCGTAGGCATCCTCTCTTTCCTCCTCGCGTTCCCAAACTTAGCGTCCGCCCGCCGAGTGTCAGTGAAGGCCCGCGTGACATTGACGAAGTGCGGATAGCGTAGGGAGAGAAAGAGAGAGAAAGGGAAACGTCGCTAATGTCGTAACCGAGTGTCATCGTGTGCAGCATCCATCCCCCCTCGCGCTGCTCCGCTCTCCTACGCTCCCCCTCTGCTCTCTGTGCGCTACTGTGCACTGGATCTAGAAGAGACGAAGGATGAGAAAGACACGGCGAAGGGAGTACGAAAGAGCGAGAGAGAGAGAGAGAGAGAGAGAGATATGCTTTGGGGAACAAGAGAGCTGCGAGGAGAGAACAGAGAGAGGAGCGAGTGTCTTGGTTATCTTCGCTCCGATGCGAACTTCCTACGGGTCGACCTGGCTCCGAGAGAAAGAGAGAGGAGAGAGAGAGAGAGAGAGAGAGAGAGCTGGGAGAGACCGAGGACTGAGAGCGCGTTTGAATGCCCGAGGAAACGTTTGTTGTGGGGAATTTTGACGTAGTTGAGACGCGCGCGCGATCTGCTCTCCATCTCTTTCTCTTGCAGCTCTCTCGCGCTCTCTCGCTCTCTGACTCCGAATTTTCGAGCTCCTCTTCACTTTTGCTTGTCGCTTTTTCTTTGTTCGGGACGATTTTAAACTTGAACGCGGAGATTCTATCTATTTATTTAAAATTTTTTTTCTTTTATAGTGCTTTTAGTTTATGTGGATTCTGTAAGAAAGTTAATCTTCAAATACAATTTATTTTCCTCGTATTTTAATGGAGGACTGAATAGTTTTCAGTTTAAGTTGCATAAGAATCTATGTACGACATTAATCTAATAATCGGTAGAAAGAACTAAAAAATATTAGACAACATTAAACGATATAGAAGATTTATTTAAACATTATCTCTCTTATGAAAACAATTAAAAGCATGTTAAGAAATGGCACTTGAAGAACTTTGCAAAACTCTATAAGGCAATTTCCAACAACAGAGTCACATCGTTCACTCAGACTTTCCGCACACACACACGCGCACACACTATACCAGCATATATATAGATATGCCTATAGTCCACTGTTGAGACAGCAAAAACAACGTCGCGCCGAGGCTCATCTCCTCTCTTTCTCCAATCACATCCCATTTCCTCGCGATTTAAAAAAAAAAGAGAGAAAAGGAAAGAGAGAAAGGTTCGGGAAAACTTGATTCATCGCACGCTCGCGTCCATAGTAGAACAGCTCGCTCGCATTCGAATTCAGGCCGTAGAGAGACGACACTGGAATTCCTGGATTCCTGTGGGAAACCTTAGTCTTTCCTTTTCCTTCCCACTGCTCTCTCCTCCTTTCTTTCCTTTTTTTTTTTCTAAACAAAAGCTCCCTCCGAAGAAGTTTTCTCTCTCGATCCCGAAGGGTGTCTAGTGGGTTAACAGGGCCGGGGACTCCCCGAACTATATCCCGCCGCGGAAAAACCAATCGCGACACCTTCCCGCAGCAATAATGGACGTTATATGGGGGGATAGGAGGTTCGGTCCAGCTCTGGAAACTCTGGAGGGGGGCACGGGGGAGAGAGAGTGAGAGAGAGAGAGAAGAAGAAGAAGACTCACTGGGGCCAGTCCTCCTTTATTGGCCATAAAAGCAATAATGCGATGCCTAGCAGGATACTGAGCGTGTGCCGTCCGCTGAAGTACGACAAAACGATACAAATGCGAGATTCCGGATCACCCTCGGCTTTTTTTGCCCCATCTCTCTCTCTCTCTCTCTCTCTCTCTCTCTCTCTCTCTCTCTCTCACTACTACTGCTCGGGGAGAAATGGGCGCTTGCGTCCTTGTCTAATCGATTCTGATTTCGATGAAGGACACTCGATCGGTTACGATACGATTGCGCGTCCACGTTCGCCGGCGAGTCGTAGAAAGTAGAGAAATAAAATTCAATTGGCGTTAGATATGGAGGTTGCGGTGGTCATTCTTGGATAAACTAGCGTTAACTTGGAATACGGAATTGTTTTATATTAGTTTTCAGGGACTAATTTCTTTTTTTTTCTTTATTGACTATGCGGGGGTAGACTAACTGGTGTTTCGTGACTTTTAATCTTTAACCATAAAGCGCACGTCGTATTCGGATTCAGTGCAACATCTTGCACCAAACTGTTATATTATTATAAAATACAATTAAAGTTAGCCAAAGTACAGACCCTTTTTTTCTTGTTTGAAAAGAAAACCATTTTCATTCGATGCATACGAATCTAGCACAAAACAGAGGTCTATATTGGTATTCGTCATATCGAGCGAAGTGAAAAAAATTGTTACTCAGCGTTTCAAAATTACGACGTTCAATTTGCCAAATGGTCTATTATAGTTTACAGTCTTGATACATAAAAATAATTAAAGCGGCGAGGCGTTCGCGCCCGTGCGCTCGCGCCTTTAGCCTTAATGAAAAATGCCCGAAGGGAACTATAGAAATACATTTTTCATAGCTCTCTCTCTCTCTCTCTCTCTCTCTCTCTCTCTCTCTCTCTCTCTGTTTCTCTCTCCAGCCGTTACTTAATATCTCACGGGCGCGCGAGCTCGGCAAAAAAGAAACGAAGCGCCGCCCGGAGGAGGAAGGAAATAAAGATTTTCCACAGTAACGATCACAAAGTGTTTGAGTTAATGAATATTGCGCGAGCTGCTCCTTATCCTTCATCTCCTGCAGCCAGCAGCAGCAGCAGCAGCTCTTCCCGCCCGCCGACTTCATCGAGCGTATTTGTTGAGCGTTTTAAAGAAATTAAGAGCGGCGATTTCAGCTCGACGCCTGCCTTACCTCTTTGAGAGAGAGCTCCTCGCAAAAGGGTGAAATTAAGAGAAGAGCGCCGCCGCCGCCGTTGCTGCCGCCGCCTAAAACGATAATCGTTCGGGGTCGTCTTTTCTAACGTGTATACGCCGGGGCCACGCTTAAAGCTCATTCCAGACTGTTTAAAAATCTCATGAAAGTGAAACAAAGGAAGTGAGAGAGCGAGAGAGACAGAGAAGAAAAAAAGGCAGTAGAAGAGGAAGCGGAGTATTAACTTGGGCGGAACGAGATGGTCAGGATCTCGCGAGAGAATGAACGGAAGGGGAGAAAGAGGAGAAAACGAGTGAACGAGAAGAGGAGTGTCGCTTGATGATGTCTCAATTCCCTCGGAGTTGCCTTTGAAAAATAAAAAGAGGGAGAGAGAGAGAGAGTGGAATAAAAAAGAGGAAGAGGGAAGGGAGATTCTTATCAGGCGCGTCGACCGGCCTAATTTACTTATTCACCACTTCTTTCACGGGGCCTATTTACAAGTATGAAATTGCCTGCCGGAAAAAAACAATGGCTTGGAGAAGCAGCCGAGGTCCCGACGGCAACACTTGCTCTCTCGCGTACCGAGTATTAAGGGGATTTTTTTTAGCTTATAAATGGCTTTTGATAATAACTATGGTGTGTTTAAACTTTAGATAAGAATCCGAATGGCTGCTTCTTGCTTTTTTAAAATGTTCCATTCATGTTTGTATAGCGATAAAAAAATATATGTTTATTTTGGTATACAAGTTTTATAATTTTAGAAGCAAGTAACTTTGAGTTGCGTTAAATGTAAATAAAAGGAACCTATATATAAAATGATCCATATGCATTATATCATTTGGTATTCTTATTTCATTGGAGGCACTAATCATATAAAATAAGACTTTCAAACGATATTCATTAACTGTCGCTTTATTTATTCTTATGGTATAGTTTGTGGTTATATGCAAATTATTGCATTTATGGATCGGGGTAAGCGATTCTTCATCAAAAGTTTTTAATGAAAATATATGTATTTCGCGGACGATCGTAAAAGAGCTTAGATTTTAAGAAAATTTATGTTCGTGAAATACTTAAGTGGCTTACAATCCTTTCCCTGCAGCCTCTTGCTTTTCATCTGCATTCTGAAACCCTAATCTTCGCCGCAACTTGGCTTTAGGAATTTATTCCTGAACGGAATATGCATTTAAATGGCCATTAAAATTGGATGAAAATTGTACTTTATGCCTTTGCAATGGTTACGTTTAATTATCAAGGATATATAACGCTAAGATATTCTCGCACAACTCTTTTATGACATATATACATACGATTGTGTTGTTATAGTGTTATAAATAAAAAAAGATTAAAGATTATGAATGTACAATAATTCAAAGTTGTTAATATATTTATTCATGTGTTACTGTTAATTTTTTTTTCTTATTATAGCAATAAAGGGTGTGAAGAAAAGTTTGCATTTTTTTTAATTCAATTTCTTGAACAATTGTACACTTTAATGAGCTATTCCGATAAAATTCTCTTTTTATCGTTCAGTTTTTCATTACAATAATTTATAAAAACACGTTTGTTTAAAAAAAGAAACCAAAAGATTTTTTTTCAACATACCAAAATGAACTCGAAGTCAAAGTTTCTAAAGCTCGGTGTACTTCTTGCTAACACTCGCGCGTCCAGTAAGACGTGAAAGATTAAGGTGAAGACGTGTTGATCCTAGATTACACGCCAGTTGAATCCTCTTTTCTTATACTGGCCTCTTCTTTCTCTCGCAAGTATACAGAGAAGCGGCTTCTCCCCATGGCGTCGTCTACCTTACGGCTAGCTCCTATACACGTGTTTTGCACATCGGCCCTCTCTTTATCGATACTCCCCAACATATCATAGACTCTTACGAGCTCACAGCTTCTTCCGCTTATCGCGCTACACTTGGATCACTTTCTCTTTCTTATTTGTGCGTCCAAATTTACAATCGTTCGATTTATTTAAAAACATTTTGAGAGTTTTTTTTAGTATTTATAAGATGGACGATGATTTAGGTGTAATCGATTCGAAAATATAGAAAAGAACTGAAAACAACTTATTTCAAATTCTATAAATTGACATTTAACAATTTACACCTGCAATATCATTTCTGTATTTATTGGACAATCAGAAATAAAGTACACACGAAACTGTTGACAGATTCAAAGCTTTCTCCGCGTAAATAAAAGTGAAAATTCATTGGGCAACAAATGAATAGATCTATCAGGCGCGCACTTAAAATTTTACAGCCCACAGCCCTAGCGAGAAACAAGTTCACTCTCCGCTTCTTATCCTCTCTCTGTCTGTCTCTCGCTCTCACTCGTATGTAGCACACAAGCGGTTACGCGTTTTACACAGGAGGAAGCGACACAGGGGGTGGTTGGGATGTACCTTCTCCCGAAGGAGTCATGGGAGGGCGAGCAGTGAATACATTTGAAGCGGGAATGCGATTATACGCGGTATAGCGGCGGGAGAGAACAGTGCGCGGCGCGCATGATACGCGCGTTTGGTATACATATACGGGGTTAAGCGGGGGCGGCCGGGGGGAAGGATTTTTGCTGCTCCTACGGATTTATTGGCGGAAATTTATGCTATTATGACTCCTCTCTCTCTCTCTCTCTCTCTCTTGCGCAAGCGAGATCGTCTCTGGAGCGTCTTAAGATCTTGGGAAGGAAACTGCCACGGCGAGGAGAGCGCGAGTGGTAAGATATATACCGGATCGTAAGAATAAAATAAATCTACGGGAATTGATAAAAAATTGTGTGCCTACTGCGTGTATTTCGCTCTATTCGCGTCGTCTATTTTTCTCGAAGAATTTACGTCAAATTATAGGGGGAAAATATAAAACAAAAAGCGACACTGCGAGAAGATCGCTATATTTATTATTTGCGGGGAATGAGCGCAAGTTGACAAAGTATATTGCGATTTGATAATCGAGGTGCAAGAAAATTATCTGCTTCGGTGAAATGCAGTGCAAGTTTTAAATGTAGCACTATAACTGCACTGGGGTAGAGTCAAACCTGACGATCTCTGATAATTAAACTTATCGCAGCGAACGCGATCGAGTAGAAATTAGCTCTATCAAATATAACTCGCCAATCAAGGGTCGTCGAAGAAGGAAAAAAAAAAGAAAGCCTCTAACCAATAGGAAATGGCATCAGAACGTCGCACAAAGTTCAAATCACCCCTTGCAGCTAAGAGAAGAGGCTATCGATGGCCGGCCATTCAGACAGCGAAACAGCGTTCTTAGCATGACCGTTTAATCCTTTCGCCTCTCTCTCTCTCTCTCTCTGTCTGTCTTGGCTATAGCTCGCGCCGAAGACATAACCTGCCGGGCCAGCGAACGTTATTAAATTCTGCGCCGTCGCGCGGCCTCTGCAGAGAGAGCCAGGCCCGGCGCGCTTTAACGAACTGAAGCTAAACGGTCATTATGTTGATTCATGCGATCGACGAGCGCGCGCGAGCCCCGCGCGGTAATGGCGAGCCATTCGACGCCGCTTTTACGATCGATTATCACCGCGCGGTGATTCCTCCGGGAGCCTCGGATTTTCGCACTGGCGGTATATTGTAAAGAAGAAGAAGAAGGAGAGCATTCGAGGTCTCGCCGAGCGCGCGCGTGTATAAAGGGAATCGCTAGCGGATCGTAAAGCGGCGAGCGACGCCGCCACTCGAGAAGTGTATAAAGGAATACCCTTTTCCTCGCTATCTCGCCTTTCGCCACTGATCGCACCCACTTTTTGCGGCAACGAGGATGCTGCCGAATCAGGAGTTAGGAGGGGAGAGAAAATTTTCTTGCTTCCGTTATTTAGCATTTCTGGATGCCAGCCAGATACGCGAGGCTCTGTGCACCAGCCGCTCTGTGGCTGCGCTGAGACGCGAGCGGGGATTTTTGTATAAGCGATCGTATAGTGTCTGGCTGTTACTACTGCTCGCTTTTATATACATATGGCCCGCAAGAATCGCGAATGCGATATGTACGAGGCGATTTTATATCTTAAGGGCTTTTATGTACTCCCTGTTTTTCGCGATCTACTATATATGTATATCTATATATAGGTCCTCGTATGCGGGCTTTGAAATAATGCCTGGCTGCTGCCGCGGCGAGACTGCTGCTGTGGGCGGAATTTTTTTCGCGATTTTTATGAGGAATGTGCCGAGTTCGCGAAGTTTGGTATAGTCGTATATCGCATGATTTTTGATCGTCAACGCGTCCAATAATAAAGCGTTTTTTTCCGCTTCAGCACGAATTGATTAGTTCTTCCTTATTCGCAATGTAAAATACGCTTGCCTGAATAATATAACCCCTGTCAAGACACAATAAATATATCCAATGAATACAGTTTTTTCAGATAAAAACAGCATAGTCTAACATTATTAACGATATACATGCACTTACCGATGTCGCATTCTAGTTCAGATTATGCAATTTACTTTTAGAAAATTCCTCATAAAAGCGCGAACGAAAAAAAAACCAAGAAAATTAACACCCGCACATTCTCGGAAGCAGCGCGCAGTCTTCGACTTTTATAATTCACTCGAGCTTTCGTCGTATATCCTCCCAGCAGAAACGCAAAATATATATAGGCCCATCACCTTTTTCTTTCCCCGCCTTGAATTTTGTCACGCGGCTTGCGTCGGGTGCGAGAGCTGACTCCTTCCCCCCGTTCATCCGGTATATTTCTCAAGGCGCGACGCCTTTCCACACACGCTCGGGATACATCAGCACGCGACTATACTGGAATCCCTTCCCTCGCCCCATCCTCCATCTCGGTATATAGCGAGGCAGAGACAGATTTACAAGTTAAATGGCATAAACGGGGAGGAGAGCGCATTCCATTGTTTCTCTCCCCCATATAGCCTTTTTGCCGGTTACCTACCGTGCTTTTTCTCGCGAGCGCGCACCGGAGAGACAAAAAGATTTGCCTTGAGTGCGCGGAAGAAATCTCTTCTGTTGCTTGCTATCCCGCTGCTTATCGTTTTACTTTTTATCGGCTCGAGAGACAGAGAGAAAGGGATATACAGGGAGAAGAAAAGACTGATCTGACGACTTCGATCTGTCCCGAGTTCGGAGATTCTTGATTTTGTTACTCATGCTACTTAGGAGTCGAGGACCAAGCCTCGTTTGAATTTCCCTCGGTGTGTATATATGTTTTATTTAGGAGGTCGTGGCTTCAGGTTCGGGCTTATGAATTCTATCCAGGGCTTTGGACCGTGAGAAATTGAGACTTGATGCGTCGAAGTATTATTTATTGGAATAATTAATGGAAATTTGTATACTTTGATGCTAAGATGTATCAAATTTTCTGCAGACTACAAGATTTAACCAGAAGGGTTATGCAGTAGTTGTATAATAATGACTCATCAAATTCAAGAATACATTTCCTTACGTAAAAAAGTCGCGGCGGTATAAGGAACGCGTCACACAACAGAAGACAATCTTAGTGCATATCCTGTGCCGCATCGACGACACGACTCCTCATTATCAGCCCAAATGCTCGGCTCAACTCGCCGCTCCGCCTCGCTCCTATATATATATATGTACATGTATATATAGGTGTTTGCATATTCCAGGAGTTTAATTATTGATAAATTTCGGCACCGGAGGTCTTCCCCCTTTCATCGCGTCGCGCGCGTGTGCCTACTAATTTATATCCCTTTGAATATTCGAAAGGAGCGCTCTTCCTCTATCCCACCCCATTCTCACTCACACTCTCCCTCTCTCTCTCTCTTCCTCCTTGGAAGAGCAGACACCATCGAGAGCGAGAGAGAGAGAGAGAGAGAGAGACTCGTTGTCTTCCCGAGTTGGGTGGGCGTCGCATGACCGGGACATTAAGACATTGTTCGCATGATTTACACTCCGTATTACATTCACGTGCTGGTCATATATTTAACATACATTGTGAGCGGCCAACCCTTGCGAGCGCCCATGCCTCGCTCTCGCTGCATGCTTTCGTCGCCTCTTGCGGGCTCGCCCACCTCTTTCTCTCTCTCTCTCTCTCTCTCTCTGGCTCCTTATAACCCTCTCCTCCGCGTGAGAGCTGGCTGGAGACTCTCTCTCTCTCTCTCTCTCTCTCGCGGATCTTTAATATCGTAAACCAGTGGCGGAGGCTTATGCCATTTCGATGTAAGACGCGCAGACCCCGCGCGGGACTTTTAGTTCTGTACTGCTGCTGCTGCTGCTGGGGCACACAGACTGGCGCGAGGGAGCCGCGAGAACTGGATCCAAGTTATACGATTAATCATATAGCCGATAATGGGCACACAACTGATCTTTCAATTACAGCTCCCGGTTATCGAACGATATATTTTATACACCGTATGCTCTGCTGTATATAAATGAAACTATAGACGTCTTCCACGTTATTTTTCTTACCTTAAGCTCTTTCCAATTCTCATTATATAGGAAAGATAGCGGGACTCTCATCTCGATAAAGTTGATAAAGCGATGACGACGAAGGGTCCAGTAGTAGCGACACTAGCCGCGAAGCTCGCGCGAGCATATCGGGAACCGCCGCACGACTTACCATAACGGATAAGCCTAAGGGAATTAAAAATTAATTCATGTAAAGGCACGGTGTGGGTGATCGAGCCTCTCTCTTTCCCCCGCTAGGCAAAATGGTTATTCCATTAAAGCACACAGGTCTGCAGGCGCTATGTGTAGGTACGGGAGATCGTGTCCTGCAGCCCTATCGGTATAGCGTGGCTCGTGTCGCGCGACGCTGATGAACTTGGGAGTCATCGATCATCCAATTAGCCCGGCGATCAATCATCTTCGTTCACATATAGCCCACTCGTCGTAGTCCTCCTCGTCGCGGCCTCTGCTTATACATATACACCTATATACATGTAGAGCGCGTCCAAGGTGTGCGTATATCTATATATATACACATTGGACGGGATGTGACGTTCATTCGTTCGCGCGCCTCTAGGCGTATACGTGTGTTGGATGTAACCTTTCGCCGAAGCGTCTCTCCTCCCTCGACCTCCGTTCGACCCTTATTCTGAATCCCTAATCAACCCTTTTCAACGCGCGTAATTTCGGGCCATCGCCTGCTGCTGCTGCTGCTGCTGCTGCCGCTGCTGCTGCCGCTGCTCTTTCTTGCCCTCAATGCCGCTTCTCTCTCTCTCTCTCGCTCGCTCTTGGCCGCGCGCATGGAGTCTCCTTCGATTTCGCTCGGGCGACGGAAGATGAATTATAAGTCCCTCTCTCGCTCGCAGCTCCTCCCTTTTAAAAGACCACAGTAATTTACAAAACCATGCGTCACACAGAAAGGGTTGCGGGCTTCGCTCCACTCTCCCTCTCTCTCTCTCTCTCTCTCTTACTCTCGCATTTTTTTCCTAATTTGCAAATATTAGGTTCTGCGGGATGTGCGCGCGGAGGAGCTGCCGAGCGCGCTCTCGTCTTTGTGGGACACGAGCGCGAATTCCTTTGTGGAAATTGAATTTTTGTTGCTCCCGCTTCATTTTTGCTCCTTCTTCGCGGTGCTTCTTCGGGGGTTTTTTTTCTCATTACTTTCGTGCTTCGGGGACCGAGGTTTGCAAATTGCCTCGTGATGCGCGCGATATGCGTCTCGTCGCTGGGCTGGAGAATTTTTTTGTCGAAGGCTGAATTAAAGCCGATTTGTATAACACGCGTATACGTGCAAACACGCTGTTACGAAGTATATACCATTTAAAGCTTTTCGAAAATTCCTTTATTCTCCTAATTCCGTTGAATCATATGTAAGTTCGAACACACGCGTCATCGTCTTAGTATCCGACGTATACCGATCAGATAGGAAAAAAACGTATCATTCGTATAAACAGATATATGTTGCTTTATTGGGTTGGATGGCTCGGTAGAGCGCACTAATGATGCGAGGTTGTGCCGCGGCGCGTTTCCTTGGCAGTTCGCATGCGAAGGAACGGGATTTCGGTGTGTCTTGGGCGGCTTGCTCTTGTATATACACGAGGTTCGCGCAGTGCCGAGATCGCGCTGAGTAGCTGGAATTGATAGGGGCTACCCTCGTTAGCGCGCTCCTTGCTGCACAGCTCGCCTATAACGTTTAACTGCGTGTATGTACAATATAACTGCGCGGCGTTGAGCAAGAGAAGAGAAACATTTTCGCGCTTCTCATATATCTCTTTTTACTCCTTGAATTAGTATAATTTGCGTGTAAAATAAAACATTTGGTCTCTGAGCTTTTTAAGTCTATATATGTTCGACGGAACTTTACTCTTGTTCTGCTGATTAAATAAACTAGATGTGATCTACGAGACGTACTCGTAGCTATTGCGAGCATTCAAAAATCAATGGTGTATTCTTTGTTCAATTTAATATTCTGAAAATATGCTGGAATTCCATTACCGCAATTAATAATCCCTCAGTGAACTCATCTTGCGGAATGGAATCGATCGAGAGTTCGAACAAAGCTCTCTCTCTCGAGAGCTCCACACATCCATCAAATTATTTGGAAAAATTAGCCGTTATACGTCCGGAGAAATTCCGCGCTCGAAGTCGTAATCGTGCGCGCGCGCGCGGTGCACTCATAAAACCGAGTATATACATATATATAGAGCCACTGCTGCTACTGAAAGAGGGAAGGTGTTTGATGTATAACTCGATATCGGGATAATAATGCGTGATATGACGCGTGAGTTGTTAATTCGCGAGTCATGCCCGCTGCACATGACGCTCGGGCGGTCCGCAGCAGAGCCCCTCTCCCTGTAGACACTCGATCTCTTTCTCTCCTCTATCCTGGATTCTCTCGCTCACTCTCAGTCTCCGCCTCCCCCTCCCCGAATCTCTTTCCGCGCGACTCGTCGCGAATGGGAAGAAAAATTCTCTCTCTTTCTCTCTGTAGCAGAAATTCGTGCGAGAGAGTGTAGGAAGCCATCGCGCGTCACGCGGGTTAAAAATCGCTTCGACGATCCGTATACTTACCCGGGATTTGGCCAATTTTCCAAGATGCCTCGAGCTCGTCGGTCGATTTGCTGCAGCATGCAGGAACTTTCAAGTGATGTTTTCCAGCTGTTTCGTCTGCACAGAAGAAAAATTGATAATTTGGAGTGATAGCTTCATGATTGTACTCTCTAGTTTTGTTGTCTAGAATAAATATGTTTATGAGTTTTTGTAAAAAAAAGAACGTATACAATCATGATCCCTGATAAACATGTACTTACACTTTCTTTAATATTTCCCATTATAAATTCAACTAATAATGCTTTTACGCTTTGAAGCTCCTATCCATTTTATTTGGGTGAAATATTACCACTGAAACGAAAAAACAAATAAACAATAACAGCGCTAAAAATTATAAATTGCTTTAAGATCTTAGAAAATAAGTAGATAACTACGTATACAAAAACTTTTCAGACCCGAGTTATTCATTATCGTGATAGGTCACTTTTTCATACTAACGACATTTTATACTGTATACGCAAACCATATCGTTCGCATACGTCTTCATAAGTCTGCGTATAAACATCTAAACGTCCCCTTCAAGTCGTATTAAAAGACTTCCACCACGATTGCCAGCAACAAATTGAAAACATAAATATACTCGGGACGATAAAGAGCGCCAGGGAAACGAATTGTTTGGTTCCCCGAGGAGAATCAGTCTTATGTATATACGCTCCGTTCTATGGATGTTTTTCGCGAGAATTGATGGGGCTCCGAGATCGCGCGCGAGAGTAAGACGTGTCAGAAGTATATATACCCCGATCTAGGTAGTACAAACTTACAAGATTGCCACCGCGCCGCGGCCGCGTTCTTGCCCCGCTCGCTTAATTTATGCAGATGAACTTTCCCTACCCCACCCAAATTGGCTTCGCAACGCGCCACTTACAGCTATCAAAAGGCATCGTGGCGAATCTTCGACGGTAGCCAAAGCCAGTGCCTAGTATACCGACTCGTTTTCCCTCCCAACTCTCTCTCTCTCTCTCACTTTCCTGTCTCGTGGCTCTTCTTCTTCTTCTTCTTCTTAGCGATTTATATCTATTTCCATAATTTCCTCTTAGCTGATAATTCCTCCCCGCCGAGAGAGAGAGAGAGAGAGAGAGACGTCGACTACCCCCGAAGCGTTGTTGCTCTGCTCCGCCAGACCAAGTGGGATGCCCTGCGCGCTCTATCGCCTCCTCTCTTTTGCGAGCTGCTATTTTCCCAAAGGCAATATTCTATGCATAAATGTTAATGCTTGTGTAAAAAAATTGACCCTAGAAGCAGTTTGTATGAAACAATCGGCTATACATCACAATGAATGCGTCCGATAAAATAAACTTAAAATATACGTGTGTTATTGGAATTATTAACAGTGCTGCGGGAATAATTTTATCACTTTATAGTCGGCAAAGAAATTAAGAGTTTCATTTTTACGTATCCGTCCTTTTGAATATTCTTATTAAAGACATTTTCGTTGGCATTATTCCCCTTAGGCGCGCGGAGCATAATCTCTGACAGTGTATAGAGTCTTGCCGTTTGCAGCATAGCGACGCTACGCTGTCGCGCGACCTTATCTGCAGCTCCTGGAAATATTCAAATGAATTTCTAATCTGCGGCAGCTCAGGCACTGAGGTGTAGTTAGGTTGCTTGAAACTGGCGAGAAGAACAGGTGGAAGAAACTGAAAATTGCCCCTCTAGACGTTAGCAACTCCCCAATAGATGATTTTTATTAGAAAATACAAGAACAGTATTATTCTTTATAATTTATAATAAGCGGTAAAATGTAATATACTTTAAACAGCAATTTGTAAGTCTGTAGTCAATGTTATTAGTTTATTACATGAGTCTTATACTGCAAAAATTATGCATTTTTCTGTCGATTAAAATAAAAATGTATGTGTATGTTGATTGATGAAACTGTTTTTTGTTGCAGGTAAGCAGACATGTATGGCTTACTGTAAATAACGCATTGTTTATCCATCCGCTATAAGTGAGGTAACGCATAAAACATGTATCGTAATGTCCAAGTTACAATATCATAAATGTAATAAAAATAATATTTTAGTAAAGTTTTGCGTGAAAATAACATTTTTGTTGACTAGGAACTTTTTGATTGCATATGTAACCATAGGCTACCTTTGTTAGTTCCATGTCTATTCATCATATCTCTTTGATGCTTAGAGCCGGTTTTTTACTAAAATATATTTTCATTTTATACATTTTTAACCACATTGATGAAACATAAAAGTACACTTCATCAAAAAATTTAAATTTATCACGACAGACTGCACGGGGATTACTAATTAATATTTGGAGTTACTACTGCAAGGTTATGAATTACATTTAGTGTATATATATCATTACTCAATTTATGTCTTCTGATCATAAACTATAACTTTTGATTCCGATCCCTTAGAACACGGAATCTGCCTCTATTTACACAGTATAAGTTTCAGCAAAAAAAAAAAGCTGCTAAATGTTTTTTTATTCCATCTGGTGGTATTTAACGAATGAAAGATGCATGAAGCTCTGTCTCTCTCTCGCCAGCATCGCTAAAACCATCATCGTAATCGGGCCAAACTCCATGGAAATTCCAGCGAAGCTCGGGCACAATACTTGGTCGGAAACTTCGTCAACGCTTATACGCCAGGACACTCCGTTGCGAGCGGGGCGAACGCGCGAATATAACTTTCTCTCTCGCCGGCGAGAACAGCCGGGAGGTAGACATCGTTAACGCACTCGTCATCGGCGTGTGCTCCCCCTTCCCCTTCTGGCCTCTGCCTCGCTCACATATACACGCTCGTGCCCTACACTTAAGCTCTTAAGCGCGCGAGAAAATATTTTGCGAGGAACGAGCAGCAGCGGCATCAGCTTCGGAGCGCACGCGCGCGCGACTCTATCTGTACAACGTATGTATAGACGCGGGGAAATTCTGCGAGCGCGGCGGACTTTTCGAAAGAGCCTAGAAAATGATTAAGAGAGCGAGTGAGAGCGAGTGAGAGAGAGAGAGAGTGGTGAAGAACTGCGAGGGGTGGCAGAGGAGGAAGAAGACCACCCGCCAAGTGCTAAGCCGATAGGCCGTGTATCTACGGGGGTGTGGGCCGCTCCGCGGGAGCGAAAACCTAAGTGTCGGGCGGAAAACGTCTCTTTAATGCTCTTAGCGTCGTCACGTCAGCCACTCTCTCTCTCTCTCATTTCGCTACATATATATATAGATATACAGCTTCGCCCTTTTCTCGTCCTCGTGTCGCTTCCTGCCGAGCGAGATAAATACCTGCCAACGACCAAATTACGTCTTCTACTCTCGTTCTCTCTCTCTCTTTTGCTCGCTCGTCGTCGTTTCCCTTGTTTCTAAATTCGTTCGATTTACCCGTCCGCTGCGCGCGTTCGCCGATTGTCACGTTGCCGGTGCACCAGAAATAGAGGACAGAGAAGCGAGCGAAGAGTTACGCGCCGATGTGTAGGTGGTCTTCTGTGAGATTCCAGTCCTGTGCGAATGAGAGAGAGAGAGAGAGAGAGAGCACAAAGTTTCTAGGCGACTCGTTATGGGTATTTCGAAATAAGGCTATTAGCTGTAGAACGCGCCAGTCGAGAGAAAGATTCTTTTTGCACTTTTCGCTCTAGTTTCGAGAAGCGTTTAGCGAGTTCAGACGCAGCGATAAGTGCCAGAGCAGAGTTTTAGCTTTTTCGCGCTAAAGTCGTGCCGAAGCGAATGCATTTAACTGCCGACTCGTACCGGCATTACATATATTAGTGTTCGTTCTTTTGTTTTTTTACCTTTTGTTGTATGATTTTATCGAAGAATCAAATTGTTCCAATTGAGAAGATCAAGTTGTTAAGACTACATTCGATATTAAAGAAAATATAGCTATAAGAGAACTTTTCACACATTTCGATCGCTACAACTTCAGTAACCCACAGGATCCGAGTTTATCAGTCAAACGATATATCCTCGGCATGAGCGTTCGCGTGCTAAATAATGCCCAAAGCCAGGCGCACTCCGTCCGCCTTCATTCCCCTAAAATCGGTCTTGGAGTCGAATAAAATTTAACGCTGCAACGTTACGTTACATACATATATATACCAATCGATGCGATTTTATCCCTCGTAGAGAGTGAGAGAGAGAGAGAAAGAGAGAGAGAGAGAGAGAGAGAGAGAGGAAAACGAAAAGCACATGATTCTGCGGACGGGGTTAACTCGCGTGGCGAGGCAATATCCCTCCGCCGCCGATTTGGCAGCGTGGCTGTGACAGGCGGCAATTAACAGCCCCGGACTACTACTACCAATACTATATACTCGCTCTCTTCCTCTGCTACATATATATATTGTATATACAGCGTCGAGTCTGTCTCGCGCGCCGCTTAGAAGCGTGCCGTTAAATAATTGTCCCCGTTGCGCTCGCGCCAGTTAAGACAGCGATTTGTCGGGTATAGACGCGCGCGCGCGAGCGGCCTCTGCGACCTGCCTATTATTATAGGGAAAGGGGGGGTTGCAGCAGCAGCAGCAGCAGCTCGACTGTACGGTTGAGCGTATACGCGATTTACCTCCTACGCCAGTCAATGGCAGTACGTCCCCCGCCTCCTCCGTCGACTATCTCTCTTTTTCAATTATTCCCGGATTTATTTTCGCCAAGTGGATTTCGCGCGGCTCCTGCTATATATGGCTGGGCTCGGGCGCCTGCGCTCGTCACCTTCGCTTCCTTACATCAATCTTGATTTGCGAGCCGCAGCAGCAGCTCTCGGGGGTCTCTATGGGAGACTGCCTGCCATCGAGCGTATTGTTTTTCATTTCGGATTGCAAATGTAAGTTTTGATGTATTAGTAACTTGGACGTTCGATTGTTTTATTAGATTACGTGTAATTTTTATGTTCATTTGAGTTATTGAAAGTGTATATTAATTGATGAAAAAGGGATTTATTTTCGCAGAATATTATTATACTAAAATATAGTAGTATCATTATTTTTGTTCTTTTAATTTCTTTTATGAAACTTTATAATTTAGCATCGATTTTCCATTCGTTTTCGACTCACCCCATGTCGAACTTACATTTTCTCTCAGCTTCCCTATAAACTCAAAAAATTTATTTTCCCTCGTATATAAATAATCTCGATTCGACTCAGTCCTCCTCCGTATTATATTATCCAGCTAACAAAAAGTCGCGAAAGCGCCCTCATCGTATAAAACAGCTCCCCGATAATTTTCTTAACGAATAACACGAGAGTGCGCGCGGTATTTGGACTCGTATAGCGTAAAGCTCGCGCGCTCGGTATACAAGGCATATATATATATATAAAAGGGCCGCGCGCGGCGCATAGTTGCTCGGAAGTTGACTGCATATTTCAGCGCTTTCTCGGCGTAAGCAAGCGTGTGCAGTGCTGGCATCGCCAGACCAGCCGCCCGGGCCTCCTTCCTTTCCTCTTCTTTCCTCGTTTCCTTTTTATTTTTCAGCTTTTTGTTTTTCGACGATGTGAAAGCCCCGCGAAGAGAGGCAGCAGCACAGCTACGCCGCGCGGTACCAGCTTCTGTTATACACAGATATACCATTATACAACCCGGTGCAGCGTGTGTATGCGTAACCTTAGGGTGCAGGGCGTTATTGGCTTCGCGAAAATTCAGCTCGCTTCTCTCTCCCTCTCTCTCTCGCTCTTAGTAGTTTGGCTGTGTCTGAGGCTCTTGCTCTCTCTCTCTTTCTCTTTTTTTTCGGTTCGCGTGCGGCCCGAGCGAACCGGTGCGCGTCTGTTATTACTGCGTATATCATTTCCAGTGTTCTATATGCGCGGTCAGGGGAGATCGGTGAGCCGCGCACCCTTGTGAATGTGGAATTTTGCTGGTTAAGAGGAAAAAGAGAGCGTTAAAAAATGTGGGTTGCCCCTCTCGGCTCGTCTCTTAAGACTCCTTGCTATATATATGTGGCTGTATCTGGTTCGCTCGGTGCGCATTAAGATTTTACGAAAGCATCTTGTTTTCCTGTACGCGAAAAGTTGAAGTGTATATAGAGTTGGTTCAATTATAGTTTAATTTCGTTTCCGCGTTAAGAGGATGAGGTAATTGTTATTTTCTAGTCTTACAGATGCTATCTTATTCTACCGAGTACATTGTGTATAACAAATTATGTAAATTCATTTAGACCTGAATATCCTTTCGATGATCAAAAAATCTGGGATACAAAAAATTATAATCAGCTTTAACGAATTTCGAAATAAGCATTTTGCTACCTCACGTTCATCAATTAGTACATGATAATAAATTGAAAAGATAATAATCAAGTTTAAAATCGAAGAAGCATTCTGTTGGTAATTATGTACAAACAGTACATCTCCATTCAGTCTCGTGTACGCACACAAATCAAAAGCTTCGCAGAGCACGAGCTTTAAGCAGAGCCGCGAGCACAGTCCCCAAAGTAAGAAACACGTTGTGAATGGCAAACAAACAAATAGCGTAGCGCGGGCTCCTCCTCAACTTAAACTGACAAACCGTCAACAGACAAATTCAGCTCATTATAACCGCGACACCACTCGAGCGATATTCCCCGGCTCATTAAGTCACTCGTCCACCTCGACAACTAGGCAGAGAGAGAGAGAGAGAGAGAAAGAAGGAAAAAAACACGAGGCGCAGGAGAATAAAAAAAAGGAACGCTCGATTCCGTCCCCTCCCAACACAATTAGCCGAGTCAATCAAGCGAATCCTCGTAGGCGTGTGCCGTCGATCTCCATCTCCCTTTTTGCCAAGAGGAAGAGAAGAAGAAGAAGGAATAATATCAGGTGGCAGAAATCGCGGAGGAGCATCTCGCTCGATGCGAACATGACTAGCACGGCCATTTAAGATGATTACCGCCCTCGGGGGGGAGAACGTCCCGCAACACGCGCAAACCTCTTTATTTCTCCTCTCCCTCCCTCTTTCCCTCGCTCTCTCTCTCTCTCTCTCTCTCTCTCTCTTGGCGCGATGTCGTTTCTCTCGCGAGGAAGGAGAAAAATCGCCTTTAGACAAATGAGCCGTTTTATCTGGGTATTACCGTCCTTTTTATTTGAGCTGCGATTACGGGGCCAGGTGCCGTTGCTCTACCGCCGCTGCCGCCGCGGCTTTGACATCCTTTTTACCCGGGCCGAGGATGAGGAGCGACTCGTATACCCCTCTTCTCTCTCTCTCTCTCTCTCTCTCTCTCTCTCTCTCTCTCTCTCTCTCGATGTTACCCATTCTGCTTTCTTTCTCCGGCTGCTGTTCCGACGCGCGCCGCTATGAGATTGAGGTAAAACGATTTGCAGACGCCAGAGAGAGAGAGAGAGAGAGAGAGAGAGAGAGCATGAAAGGCGAGCGCGCGACACCGTTCTTCGGGGAATTGTCGTTCGGCTCAGAAGCTCCGTGTAAACCAGCACTGCCTAAGCGAGACTAAACGCAGGCAATCGCTTTTTTTCTTACTCCTCCTCCTCCACCTCCCCCTCTTCAGCGCTTTAAATCACGCCTAGGGAGAATGGTTGCTTTAGAAATGTTTCTCAAGGAATTTTTCTCTTTTTCGTGAGACGTCATCGTTGACATTGCGATAAAGTGATTTTAAATAATTTACGTATTATTTTGATAAAATGGTTTGAAACATTTAGTAATATTATCTCTTCAGTTTTTAACACAGGTTAATGCTTGCTAAAGTATTGAATGACATTCATTCCCCAAGACTATATGGATACTTCAAAAAGTTTTTATATTAATAATGCATTAAAGAATTCGAGGTATTTGAATAGATGCGAACGGAAATTTTTTTGACTCCCGATGAATAAGCTTATTCATTGCTTGATATTCGTTTAACAGCATCAACTGAGAGTTTCTTATTGCACGAGGGTTATTGGAAGCAAGGGTTCTACCGATATCGCTTTCACTATATTTATCGTCGAAACTTGAAACCCAGACTTGACTTGCGACAACCTATATATAAAGCCTTGCTCACATTTTCGTAAAAAAGCGCAACTCTTGCCGTGAACGAGAAAAGGATATGACACTTCTTTTGAGGGCTGCTGATCGTGGTAATGGACCATTAAGAATTTCACTTTACTTGTTATAAAGATTAATGCTACAAAATACGTTAATAAAAATAAGTTACGTCGTAAAGATGAATTTAGTGAGGAATACATTACATCGAATACAGTTTAGCTTGACATATATTTCGAATTATTTCAAAGAAATACCTGAAACTACTGCTTATATATTTTTTCATTTTGTATGGTTGATAATGTGACTGCATTCAATGAAGAAGGTCTAAGAAACTTTTGGATAATGTGTTCTTATTAAAGTCTCGTAATAAAAAATTTAATTAAGGGTCAGTGCGCATAACCATCAATTCGTAATACTACAGTTAAAGGACGTAGACATGATATTATTCAAATTACGTTATTTATACAACTTTCTTATATTATCTCAACCATGAAATATATTGCATGAGAAATTCCTGACCACAAGCTTCGTAAGTTTTAACCCTTTTGTGGTATAATTCGATTTCCTATTGTTCCTACTGCGGAAAAAAGAATCCCAACAACTTCTGATTATTGCTATTATCTTGACGGCAATTTGTAGTTTATAATATACTGTAATCATAGCATTCGCAATGGTAATCGTTTACTGAAAATATTACTTGAAACAAAAACATCGCGCCGCATATTGATCCACGTAAGACAAGCACAATAAAATCAAGGAAAAAGGTAGTGGTGAAAAACCTCGATTGAGCTTTAAAATACCAAAGCAAGTTTCGCTATTCTGAAATTCTTGAGATACAACAAGTATATAGGCTTTGTACGAGCAGAAAAATAAACAGCGATTTTATTACTAGCTTTTCCCCAAACTTATTATAATAAAAGGAGATTAAACGAGAGAGTAGTCATTAGAATGGGTCGCAAAATGGGGGTGACAAAAGGCGCAATATTAACGAACTTTTCCACGTCCATCTGCAGGTAAGTTTTTCCGCGCTGTTTAACTTATCCATTTGGAAACTCAAACACGCGAAACAATTAATTAGTAATTACCGCTGGCCGTTCGTACATACACATATACCTATATGTATATACATATATATACGCGTGTATATATATAGGCGAAGGCTCTGGCCCCTCGGCGGTTATACGTTTCTTCTTGAGGAAGGTGAGAGAGAGAGAGAGAGAGTTCCGAGTATACAGGGGTTATAGCTGATAGCTGAAGCTTTCCACCCCCTACTCCCCACCCCCTCTTAATGGGCTCCACTGCGTTGGCACAGCAGCGCAAGTGCAAGAAAGTTTAAAGTTCCAAACTTTAGTCCTGCTGTTAGCTTCTAATTAGCGGACAAACATCCAGCCTCGGGTTACATACCGACATTCGTGGTTTACCTGAAGATTCTCGCGAGGAGATCGCGCGCGTCTCTCTCTCTCTCTCTCACTCTCTCCATTTCGCTTGTCCTGATGCTATATACGGCCTTCTAGCTTATTCGATCTCGCGAGGCAATTTTGTATTTTCGACCTCTCGATGAAGCTCTGGCGTAAATGATTAGAAAAGCGTTTACAAGTAGAAATAAAGGTGGTTGATTGTAATGGCTTCGCAAGAATCTTTTGGTACTTTCTAGGGATCGTATGACGATAATATATCACAGAACTGCAGAGATGGGAAATTAAAAATTTTCATTTGATAATCATTTTTACTAACTTTGTACACGAAGTTTTAAGAGTATATTTAAATTACACGTCATTCTCAATTTGAACCGCTTTCCTCGTACCTCCAACGCGGAATCAAGTGGTTCTAATTAGAAAGGATTCTGAAACCGCGGCTATTCCAACTTTCTTATTATTCGAAAAAGAAAAAATTCAAAATTACTTCGCGTACAAGAATGGAAGCAGTGAAAATGTCACTACGCCAAAAATTTATATACGAAAGTTCACCTTTATCTCCACTAATAGACTCAATCGCCCCTCTAAAATTCCTCCCGATCTCATACCGTACAGTTTTTTCTCTCATCACTCCCCTCTACCTTCCCAAAGTTGAAAATTTTCCAATTTTCATCCAGGCGCGTTGAGCTCGCTATCAAGTTTTATTAATTACGTCCTTCCCCCCATAAGCCTTCGAAATAAACGTGTAAAATGACCCATTATACCAGGCATGCACTTCACGGTTCGCCTCGTCGCTGCTATTTCTCCCAGGGCGTTAAAAGAACGAGTCGTGCGGCTATCGCAAAATCCTGCCCTCTACTACGCTACAGGAGCCGTGTGTTGCGGCGTTGTCGCCGAACGAAGATTGCCTGTCACTCCTTCGTCCAATCGAATGGTCCGTATGGAAAACGCACCGGCTCCGATCGATTATATATAATTCACCCGCCCCTTCCTATACCTCTGCACACACGTGACAAACGCACGTACTGCGGCGCGGAAACGCTTCTCTCTCTCTCTCTCTCTCTCTCTCTCTCTCTCTCTGTCGCACTTTCTCGTCCACCTCATCTAACGTTCTAGGTGTGCGCGCGCGCGCTCCCGTATCGTTCCTACTCTTACTCCTAGGCAGTGGTCGCTGCGATACGAGAAGGAGGTTTCGAAAGCAGCGGCGGTGGTGCGCGGGCTGAGGCGAGGTGGCGGGGGTGGGCCGGGGGTGGCACAGGGTTGGAGGCCTTCAATATGCTTCACCGGTAGTTACCGACCACTTCGCTCGGCTGCGGTATCGGTCGCCTTGGTTATTTAGGAAACCATATCAAAGTTTGAGTTGGCTGGCTGCCGTCACTAGCTTCTCTCTCTCTCTCTCTCTCTCTCCCTCTCGGCGGCTGTAACATTGTGCCTGTCGGCCGTTTGCGTGATTTCTCTCTCTTACTCGCACACACACACACAGAGCCAGGCACACACAGCCAGCCACTGGTTCTCTAGTCGCTGTCGATATGAGAGGTCGAGAGAGGAGACGAAGGCTCGCTATACAGTGGCTTCTTGGACAATAAGGTAGCTTCCGGTCTCGTTCGAATCTCCGCGACGCAGAGACCCGTCCATTAGGTACAGCAGTTTCTAGAAGCTGTAGGAGCTGCGATGGCGCGCTCTCGATGCAAGATTGCCGCGAATCAATCGCTGCGGAGGACACTATATTTTGCTCTTTACCGAGAACCGTTTCTACCTTGGAGAATTGTATTGACAAAAGAATTAGTATATGAATCAAACGTAAAATGAAATTTCGTAAAAATAGTTTGAACGATAAGATCCTTCTGAACATTTCACATGTCCAGAAATCGAGAAAAATCTCAAGTAAAATCATCAAGATGAAAATAGTCCACAACTGCACTGTACAGTCTCCATCGTGCGAAACTGAAAAAAGCCCCCTAGGACAAGTTGATCGAGCAAAAAGTCCCCTTCCCGATGCATCGCCTCACGCGACGACACACATCGCCTTTCAACGGAAGATATCGTGGAAGCTGAACCGAAGTAGACACGAGACAGCGCGCAGACGGGGTTTACACGTGTAGTGCGCGAGGAAGAAGCGAGGGCCGGAGCCGGAGATATCCCATAGTCTTTTCTCCTCCTGGTACACATGGGCGACGTCTCTCGCGCGGCTCTTAATTAAATTTCTCCCCGACCCTTACTTGAAGAACAGTCGCTCTGGAAATCCTGTAGACGCTACCGTTCTTGGCTTATCTCGGGTCCGCGCGTTGCTTCAGCTTCTCCTTTATAAGCCGGCGAAAACATCTCCTTTTCCAGATTTGCCCCCATCTTTTTACACTTTTAATGGCCGATCTGTAACCCCCCCCCCCCCCATGCCCCGTGTAGTAGTCTTATCTTAGTTACATGGGTGCATTTACAACTTGTGTAATGTTACGACGTATATGCATGGAAAACTATTGCCTTTCCGAATGTTAGCTCAGTTTTTTGCATTTTTTATACATTTATTCAGTAAATCGTTTTGATTCAGCGCTGGAATATAAAAACTTGCGTTTCTTCAGGTAAATCAACACATATGCTAAAGTAAAAATCAGGGTTTTCCTATAGAAAATTGAAAAACAGATATTAATTTCCCACAAAAGCTAGTATAATTCGAAATCTTTGACGTATAACCTTCACCGCACATGTTTCATCGACATCAGCAAAGATTCCCCCTAAATACAAACGAATAACCACTGACCCAACGTTTCTCCAGCCCCAAAGCCGCTAATTAAAAAAGAAATTATTATCTCATTTTTTACCTAAATGATTGATCGATGTACCCCCATCCCCGTTGCCGCTCCTTATACACACAACCATAATATATTCAATCCTCGTCTTCACTCTCTTTTTTTCTCCGCCCACCCACCTCATCTCTCTCTCTCTCTCTCTCTCTCTCTCTCTCTCTCACTGTAGCTAGTACCTCGACGCAAGAAAACTATTTCATCCTCGGGGCCGGCAAAGTTTTGAGACTGTATATAAGGTCGCTCTCTCGATGAAACCGCAAAATCCCCCCGTCTCTCCCCGCCGTAGCATCGACCTACGCGAGGAATACAAAAAAGATACGATCGATTTGCCCGTCATTAATTCCGCAAAGTCTGTGAGACGCATTTCTGGACGGCTGATTTCGCGCATCTGGCATTTAGCAGTCTGGTCTAGTTCAGGAGCAAGAGAGAGAGAGAGAGGAGAGGGAGAGAGGGAGAGAGAGAGGAAGAGAGGAAGAGAGGTGCAGGGAGAGGGAGAAGCGAGAGAGCAAGTGCGGCCAGTCTCCGGCTGCTGCTGCTGCTCGTTGCCGCTGCTGCCGGTGCTGCGGTGGTGGTCTCTCGTGATCAATATTCCTTACCCCCTTTGCCTTGGCGCTGGCCCCTCCGGGCGAGTGAGCGAGCGGCACCCACCCCCCACCCTCCCAC
>UELU01138522.1:0-28457 GCA_900490025.1 Megastigmus dorsalis | reverse complement strand
CGTACTGAAATAACAGTCAAATACAAAGTGCCTAAATAATCAAGCAAAGATTACTTTGCCGTCTTCCAATCGCGAGTGTGTATAATACACTCTCTTTTACTAAAATGTTTAAACATTAGCTTTTCAAGTTATTTAATTTATAATTCCTAATTTTATATTCAATATTTTTCGAATTTGTACACCCTGTGTATTAAATACGCTTGTCGGTTGCTATGCACATATCACACGGTGTAAAAAACTACAGCGGCAAGCGACAGAAAATAAAATAAAATAAAATAAAATACAAAGCACATTTTGTAAATGATTGTTATATACTTATCGTTACCTTATATAATGTACTATATTAAAAATAAAAAATAAAACGCAGAAAATTAAACATTTTTCTCAAGTTTATTACTCAAGCGAGCAATAATTACTTGATTGGCTAGGTAAAGTATGCCTAACTTCTTTTTCTCGATTGATCAAGCAAAATTTACCGAACTAGTTCTGTAGATGTTCTATAACCGTCAATCACATCTTGCTTGATGAGTTCAGCTCAAGCTATTCGGTAAATTTTGCTTGAAGGTTCATAAAACTCTGCTTGCGATTTTTTTCCGTGTATCTTTACCGCGGCGCACTTATTATTTATTACCAACACTTTACTCAAATTACGTTTTTATCAATTAACAGATATACTTTTGAAGAATAATACACTGGCAACGGCAACGTGTCTTCCTTGCGCTCGTTTCGCAACGGAGAGCTGCACAGAGAGTGTAAAAAAACAAGCGACAAAAAATAAAAGCCACCACGCAAGACCTTCGCGTATAAGCCGACAATAATCGCATGTCGAAACGTCTCGGCATGGCACAGGCATCGTACACGGGGACAAGGCTAAATACCGCGAGCGTTATAACGCGGAGAAAGCCGAGAACACCGAAAAAACGGTTGTGCGCTACTGTGCACGTCTGCGCATGAGAGAGAAACGGTCACCCGGTCCATACAACGCACACACACACTTACTCCTATAAAACGTTCGATTCCTTCTCTCTCTCTCTCTCTCTCTCTCTCTCTCCCTGTAATCGGATCTCCGAACTTTTATATATATATCTTCGCTTATAAGGACGGACCATTCACGTTGGGCTTCAGCTGCTTCCGGTGGGCGTAGACGCCGCGCGGAAAACGGGTTCGCGACTCTCTCTCTCTCTCTCTCTCTCGCGCGCGCATTCGCGAGGGAGAGAGAATCTAGAACAAGACAGAGAGAATCGATCGAGCCCCAACCGAGCCTCTCTCTCTCTCTCTTTTTCGCCAAACAAAACCAGAAACCGACGAGCAAACACGAAGAAAAAAAAAATGAAAATAGAAAGCGAGATAAAGGGAGAGAGAGCCAGAGAAGTATATAGTTTGGCAAAGGGTGCAGAAGAGCGATGCCGATCTCAGGGGCGTGTACGACACTTTTGCCGACGAATTATCATCGCGGGAGGTATATATATATATATGACGCGAGGTCGGACTTTGCGACCCCGACATGTCGTTCTGTAAGAAAAAAAAAAGGCAGATTGCAGTGCTCCGATTTCATGCGCGCGCTCGATCGCTCGCGACTATACCGCCGCTGCCGACGCCGGCATATATTTGGCAGAAGTTTAGCACGTGCGATGGGTGTTGGTCCCATTATGCGATTTACCGGCTTGCTTTGTGGGCACTTTTTTCAGCTTTTTTATCATTGCGTTTTCGCCAGCTTTGACGGGAGGGGGGCCTCTGTACCGGCTGTATGCCGCCGCGCGATACGGTTCGACTCTCTGTTATAGTGGTATATGGCGCAGTTGGGATGAACGGGTTGGCTATGGCTTTTTATTATTCTAATGCAGTTTGCGGGACTGTGTGTCGTGCTGTCGTTTCGTTGCGGCTCCTCTATACTTTTACCTTATATAGAACGTTGTTATGGGAAGTTAATATTTTTACTAAAAGTCGTTATGATATTTTAGTCTTAGTTTGGTGTTGCACGACTATAAAATCGTCTTTTATATATTTTATAATCTTTTATTATCGCTGAATTAAATATGCATTTATATATTTGAGGTTAATGAAGATAACACTATGATGATTTGCAATTTGTCAAAATATTTACAGCTCTAACAAAATCCGAAAAGTCCATAAATATCAATGTCAGGACACCGATTCTCTTATTACTCCTTTGTCCGAGAGAGTCCAATCCCGTATCCATTATCAACGTAACCAATTTATAATAAGCTTGCGCGCGAGTCACAGTCAGCGAGAAGAAACAAGTATTTTTCATAACGATTGCTGCATAGTCGGGTTGGTCGCGCGGCCAAGATCCTCGGCGCTCGAAAAAAATAAAACTTAATGACATCCGAAAGGCGAAAGAAAAATCAACGAAACGATTGCTCGGTGGCTTGTGCACACAGTGCATTATCAAAAGGGTATATATAAGATAGGGTGTGTATATATGTATATATACATCCTGCAGCGAGTCGAATGGGTTGGTTGGTTTGAGCGCGGCGCTCTTCTCTTTTGCTCTCGTGCTCTTGTCCACGTGCCGCCGCTTCGTTTTCGAACCTGCGATTAATCTCGAGATTAAAGCGAGAAACTTGCGTTCGGCCGTATAATTGACATCCCGGACATCGCGAGCGAGAGAGAGTAGAGAGGAATAAGAGACGCGCGCGCGCGTCGAGTTTATAAGAGAGAGGGCAAATAAGATCCGCCATAATTATTGTAATCTCGAAAGCAGTAGGAGGACAGCTGGGAGGTCCCTGGGCTACTATACTACACTGCCCTCTCTCTCTCTCTCTCTCTCTCTCTCTCTCTGTCCCTCTGCTGCACTGCGCTTTTTCAAGCGGTTGTATATATATATATATATACATATAAAGCGCGAGTTGGCTTCTGCGCGAATGATTCCGGCTTCTACAGGGAGGTCCACCGCCATTTTTTTAAAGAGTGGAATGCTTCCACTGCTGATCTTTGGATTTTCTCGACTGCATGAATGCTCCTCCGGCAACTTGGTTACTTTTTTTTTTGTTATTTTCTTCTTTCACGATCGTGGTGGATGAAATGCCTAATAGAAGAGCAGAAATGAAAAGAAAACGAGGACGGCGGGGGAGGGGGGGATTATTGAGCGCGAATGAACTATTGTTATTCTAGCGAGGAAATGATGAATTGTTTGCTATAGTTTTGCGTTGTACTTTAAGATTTAAAAGTCTTTTTCTTACAAACTTTCTAGAACTTTAGTATATAATTTTGTAACGCAGTATTATAAGTATATTATTTTATTATCTCTTATACTGATACAGTCAAACGATTGCGCAATATTACGAAAACATTATCAAGCGCACAGAATATCAGGAGATTCATTTAATTTTCTGAATGATAATTATTTTTGAAATAATCAATAATAAATAAGAATTAAAATTTAAAGTAATAGAAAATTGTATAAAAGTACCAAAATTAAGGCAAAATTTAATTTTCAGTTTCATTGGTATTTAGATAAAGTTTTTTGAAGTTAAAGTTCACATCATTTATATATGAAATCCTAACAAAATCTCTTAAAGTTTATTGATCGCAACACATTCCAGAAAAGTCAACTATAAGACACGATCACGATGGTATATATGCTCATTATACGGTATAGCGGCGCGAATCTAAATAATACGAAAAGGCTTCGGCAGCATATAAAAACCAGTGCCATTTATTTAATGACCGAATTATCATCCATTTAAAGCCGATTTGCATCTCGTATTATATAGAAAATTCCAAGCAGTCGCTCGCACACGTGCTCTCGTATATATATAAGTTAAGTAGTTAAAATTGCAGCCGCGTATAATAATCATTCCTCGTGCTCGCGCACATCGAGTCAGTATACAGCGGCGAAACGCGGCAAACCTAAGATCAATACGAAAATATACTTGCACACCCAGGCATATATGAGCGTTCGGTGCACACTGTAAACTCCTAATAACAGTGAAACTCCAGCTCTCTCATTACCAGAAAAAAACGATTATACTAAAAATGGAACTATGGCGGGGTAGTAGGAAAAAAAAAAGAATGGAAAACGCGAATTCCCCCACGAGCCCGTACAGTACTATAACTCGTGCACACGGAAATGTCTTTGTATCATGAAGCGCATTAAACAGGCTGTATAGCTGTGTTGCCGCTGCTGCAGGCCGAGGCTGAATTTCAAACTAATTGAAATTGACGTAACGACACGAGTACATGCATTACTCGCGGATAGGATCGTTTATATGTCCGAGGTCGCCGCGGCGTATATATTATACCGCACGTATACATGCAGGCGTTCCGCGTCCTTTTATCATCGATCATCGGACTCGATCGCGGCGAGAGAGTCGACTCTCGCTTTAAAAAATCTCCCTTCATTTTCTTTCGCGCCGCCGCCGGTATTTCTTACATACGTATATGTATGCAAAAAGCGAACGGGGTAAAACAAGGGCCCCCTGTACTTTGGCTTATCGCGGCTATACGTACTCTGCTCGATAAGAAACGAGGCGGCTAAGTAAGCGACCATGTGTATATCGCAGGCTGCTGAGGTACGATGAGAGAGAGCGAGAGAGAGAGAGAGGAAAAGGTAGCCGCGCGGGAATTAAGAGAGGAGAGAATCCGAGTCCTCGCATAGGTGCGCCGGAATTCCCAGCTCGCGAACCTGCGCGCGACTCGGGCAGGTTTAGGCTCGGCCTACCGATGCTGCCATTGGCCTAGCCGCCGGTCACGCCTACTTCGCCAGCTCCGTGGGCTGCCGCCGACGTTGCTGCCTGTCTCTCTGCAGTGCTGCGCTCACTTTCTCTCTCTCTCTCTCTCTCTCTGTCTGTCCCGTAGGCTGCCGCTGCCGAAGCCTTTAGCCTGCAGCAACGGAGGCCGATACGCGCGGCAGCTCTTAATTCGTGCTACCTGCCGCTTGGGGACGCTCGAGCTCGCCACCGGCTTATAGTACAGCTCTTTGCTGCGCTCCGGGGCTGACCTCACCGCTATGGACTTTTTTCGAGATTCTCGAGCTGCCTGGTTTTGTTGCTGCATGCGGGTATCGATGCGCAAGGCCATACGACGATATGCATGGCTTTGGTTTTTGAGGTTTTTTTGACAGGCAAAGGGCGCATTGATGGACATGAAATAGATCTTTCAGAACTGGTGTAGGATTATAAACATCGCACTGAATGAAATTGAATGATTTCATTCGGTACTAACTCAGTTCTATTCTTTATTATTTTGTTTTTTGTTTTAACGATGATGTAGTAGTGTCAGGAAAAATATAGATATAAATGAAAATAAATGAAAAATAACTGAAGATGTCGAACTTGCAAATAATCCAGTCGAATTGGAGCTATTTATATCGCAAACTGAAACCTCTAAAATATTGCAAAATGTATAACTGAAAACAACTTTGAATTAGAAGCATTTATCGATATCATTTGAGTTGACATACCAATTTTTACGCAGTAAAATGAATTCATTATGCTTAGCTACATAAGTGTTGTCAATTAACATAAAGTACATATCATAATTTTTATCATCAAATAACGATATTTATTCCATGGATCATTACATGAAATCAAAACATCGTCGCCCATACGTACATCATTTAATTCTCAAGAGTCGCTCACAACTATAAACTTATAATACAACGAATCAATCCGAGCTACACACGTTCACTCGCTATATTGATAAAAAAGAAAAAGCTCATATACCGCAGTACACATGGTAATGCACGATATATAAAAGCCAGTAGGCAGCATCCACATCCATCATCTTAAAAAATAACGCACATGTAATAGATAACAATCAACGTATTAGCGTACACAGCAGAATCTTCGTAATTACGTCTGGCTTTAACGTCTCTCTGTTCATTATCAATAACGACGTGTAATACGCCTCGGCGCAGAGTAAAACCTTTCTTTCGCCGCTCGCGCACACACACACACACACACACACACACACACACACGCACACGCGTCATCTTGCGGTGTGTTACCCATCTATACATATATAACGCAAGAGCGCGCGGCAGGAGAGAAAATTCCAAAAAAAGAATGGCATTCGCTTTAAACGCTGCGCTGCTCGGCGACGGTATATAGTCGACCTCTCTCCTCCTCTCTCTCTCTCTCTCTCTCTCTGTCGCTCTCCCACTCTCTAGTTTCTTTCATCTCTCGCTAAAAAGCGCGTGCATATCTTGCCGCTCGCGGCTGACGGCGGCAAAAAGTGCGCCGCGGCCAGTGCGCGCGCTGATAATAATAATAAAAAGAAAAAGGTAGAGAGAGAGGGAGAGAGAGAGAGAGAGAGAGAGAGGAAGAGAGTCTGTCTCAGTCGGTGCAGCGCGGGGATATATAGCTGCAGCAGCCGCGCTCGCGCACACACACACACATATATATATATATATATATATGAAAATTCATGAGCCCGTGAACTTAAAGCGGGTCCGATATCCATACTGAGAAAATGGCGTCGTTAACGTTAAACGACGCCCATTATGCGCGACCGTGTACGAGCATCGTGTGTATGGGCTACGTCTTTGTGAGCTGCGCTGCTGCTGCTGCTGCTCCTGCTCCTGCTGCTGTAGACGAGCGAGTATAGCATTCTCTCTCTCTCTCTCTCTCTCTCTCTGGTGTAGCTCGCGTATGAGGTGTAATGCGAGTCGCATTACCCGCGTGTTCGACATTAAGTGGCACGTAAGACAGAAGTCCTGAAACTTTCCGGCGGATTTGCATAAATCTCCTTAAGCTCCTATACCGAGCTGAGCTGCTATATACGTTGCATAGCGAGCCTCGCACATATGCACGCGCATATACGGCGCCGCGCGGAGCTATGCGAGCCGCAGCGACGGTGGCGCAGTGGAGGGGACAAAAAAGTATTCTTGCTCAACGAGCGCGTGGCTTTTCTGCAAAATTGAAATTCAAGGTATTTTATATATATAGGAGGGCGCCGCGGACGTGTTTGTTGCTTGAAAGAGAGAGAGAGAGAGAGGGAGAGAAAAAAAGAGGGTGAACGGGGGACGTTGCTTGCGGGGTAATTACTGCGCTTCGACTCCAAAGAGTCGAGGCTTTAGCGAACAAAAACAAAATCTCAGGCCAAAAGCGCTTTCGGAGTGTATATGAGAATGGACGTTATGTTTACGCGGATATACATATATAGGCTCTTTTTGCGCTACCGCGTAAAGCGGCCGCTATCTTTGTGGAAAATTATTTAAATATCTTTTGTTGCTCCGGCGAGAAATTGCCGGGAATGCGCGGGTAAATCATTGTCATTTTTACAAATTGCACGAGATCTGTTGTATACGTTTAGTTTGGAATAACAGTTGTGTATACACCAACAATTAACTTAGCAAAGTAGTTGAATAATAAACAAGTTTAGTAAAATTTATTGCTTCATCACTATGATTTTTATCTTAATATACGTACTTCATTCACGTGAAGAATGCGTGTGTAAAAGCAAAAGTGACTTGATTCTAAGCTATACTTGTTTCTAGGACAAGAAATTTTTTCCTTCCTGCACAGATTTCATGAATCCCGATATGTCACTCGAATAAAACTCGCTTGCATTTATACATTTTAAATTCCATGTACATTGAGAAAATCTGACACGCGCGTGCTTGAAAATATACGGATCTCGAACGTTTCACAGATTTTCGCGCTCATTTGACGCTTTAATACATGGATCGCAATGCGTCAACACACTACACGAGATTGCGATAAAACCGATAAATGCAGCCGCGCCGCGATTCTCGTCCACAATCCTGAACATTAATTATAAAAAAATGAAGCCGCAGCAGCAATTATAAGCTCTGCCGGGGGGGCATATCGCACGAGCAATGAGTAAATCACAGGGACAAATAATTAGAAAATATTTTTCATCCGCTCTCTTATCGCGACTAGTGCATTGTTTCGCGTATATACAACATATACATGGAGCGGGTAAACAAGTACGCGATCGACGGAAAACGGGGAGGCTCGTTGCTGCATATATCGGCATCATTGCCGTCTGACATGCGAACCGCGAGTCTCCTGGACGGCTTTATCGCGACGCACAATCGGCGTCGCTCGATTGGTCGCGAGAGCTGAGCGCGACGGAAGTGCAACGTTCGAAGTGGCTGATTAATCCGCGACGAGAAAGCGAAATAATGTGTGTGGGTGATACGATGAAAGTCACGGCACAGAAGGTTGGGTTATTATTGGTAGCATGCGCAATCGACTTTTGGCATTTTCGCGGATTCGGCAGCTCATACGTTCGCTCGATACGATTAGTTAAATAGGCGTCGATTAGAATCGATAAGACGTTCTGCCGGAATCACCCCGTAACAGTATATAAACCAGTGCTTCACCGATATTTACTCGCCGTATAAACAATCGTGCGTCATAACCCCGTAGGAGCTATACGTTCGCTCGTCTCACAATAAAACAACGGACAAAAGAAATCATTAAGACGCTGTCAAGCACTCGCGAATCAATCGTCGCGAGCCAAGCGTAAACGATTAGATATATTCTTACAATAATTAATTGACTCGGGGAGCGAAGAAAAACAAGATGTTTGTCTGCACTGCACGTGACGAACGAGATGGGAGAGAAAAAAATTGGAGGAGGAGGAGGAGGAGTGTGCGAGAGCGCGCGTCTCACCTCGAGAAAAAAAAAGGGAGGGATTCGAAGACGAGAGGATCTCTGATCTCTTCCGACCCCCGTCGAGTCAATATTAGCCCGATGAAAGAGCAGATAACGCCGATATATTGAATGTCTCCCATGGTGTGTGTCTGTGTTGGCATCACAACCGCGTGATTCGACGATCTTCCTTTATTCACGCCATCGCGGGGCCCTGGAACGAGATAGAGCGAGAAAATCTATGTCCGAGTGCGAGGCAAGGGAAGAGGCGTTTTATGGAGTAAAAAGATAAAGGAACGATAAAAGTGATCATTGTGTTACTATATTAAGTGAAACATTTATTTTCATAAGCGTTTCGCAATTGGAATTATTGCAGTGTATTAGACAAGTTATTAGTAAAGAAACTTAATTCTTGTAAGTTATATATAACAGATACATTCTTAATTAATTCAGAATTAATTCGGAATACGCAAAAAAAAACTGAAGTAACATTTTTAAGATAGCTGGCACAATGATACACCGACGATGCACATTTAACCCGGCGCACAATAGCTCAGCGAATAATAAAGAATTTGTCGCAGATATATATATCGAACCCTCGGATTAATAAACACGATTCCTGATAACACCGAGCAACACCATCACGAGATAGACAGATAGAGCGAGAGGAAGCGAGATAGTCCCGCGAGAGCATTAGAGAGAAGAGAGGGAGAGTCGTAGAGTTACAGGGTGTATAAGGGCCCCCCATTGTGCGCCCCAAAAGGATTCGCTCGAGCGGATGCACATCGGGCGCGTCGAGAGCTAGTCGGAGAACGAGTCTCTATCTCTCTCTCTCTCTCTCCATATAACGCGAAGGTGCGATCGTCCTACGTATATATGTATATACAGTGCACCACCTATTTTCAGCAGCTTCTCTCGCTCTAGAGCCGCCTGATCTATTTACATATCAAAGTGAGACGCGCGCGCCCCTGGACATAATGGAACGCGGCGCGCGCAACTTTGCTTTGACGCTCTATCTCTTTCTCGTCGTACAATTCACGCGCGTACGATGACGAGCTGAGGAGAGGAAGATGGACGCGCGAGTTTAAGCTGGAAATGCGATGTCATCGCGTCGTGCGCTGCCTGCGGAGCGGAGGGTATATAAGGTCTGTTATGCTGTTTAATGGATTGTGCAAAATATCCGATTTCGGAAGGGAGGATGAATTCTCTTCTTTCTCTTTTTTTTTTTTTTTTTATTCTTTATACGCGATTGTGATTTAGCTATTTACGAGGGAGGCTGGTTTGTTCCCGTGTAGGACTTTATAGCTTATTAGGTGAGCTTGTTTTGTTAATTTGCTTTGAAGTTATTCGAGTGAGCTTTGTGGATCGTCGAAAAATAGATATTAGGAATATAAGTTATAAACGCAACTGGAGCTACTAGACAGTGATGGAATGAACACTTTCTTATTGGTTGAGATTGATCGAATGAATCCAGGTACTAGTGCTGTCCAGTCGCTAGCACGCATCCATCCACTGGGTCCGTTGAATTTACAAAGACAAAAAATAATGATAGTTCTATCAAAAAGTGAAAAATCTATTTCGTTAAGAGATTGACAAAAGCAGGCCGTTCCACAATTATCGAGAATAATTATAATTCAATTTCGAACACAGAGTATCCGAGCTTATTTGGTTTCCAATCGCAGCCTTTGCTCGTAGTATAAATTGACAATGAGGAATTAGTTCTTAACCGTGAGAAAACACAACCGTGACCGCCGCAATAATTAACCAATCTCGTATTCATTATACAACTTATTTGTACACTTTTAAGTACAATAACGAATTAAACACGTGTTTTTAAAAAGTATATCTTTCCATTGTCCACGATTGATACTTTTTGTACAAAATCATTCCACCCTTATATTTGAATTTCAAAAAAAAAAAACCTAATAAGATCAAATTAGACCATATCAAGCTTCACGATACAAAGTCCACCCAATAAATCCACATCCCAACGGCGATTGAACCGAATGAATCAGCCCAAAATCTCAAACTCCCATAATACAACGTCGCTGAATGGTATATATATCATATAAAAACAGCTCGATCGTTCCCAATGATCACTGACTCGTCGACTCTCTCTCTCTCTCTCTCTTGAGAAACTGTCACACGGCACGTGACCTCACTCCTCTCAAACTAGGTGAAATCCACACGTACACACACTATCGCTTTAAAGTATACGAGGTGCAGTGTATCAATCGGCTGCACGAGGCCCACAGAAGCGAGAGCGCGGAGCTAATTGAAAAGTGGCCCGTGGAGCTACATATCGGCGCGCTCGATCATCGTTTTGCCATAGAGTGTGCAAACGCCCGGCCACTCAATGCCCATCCGTCATCCCTCTGTATATCCAGCGCGTATTTGTCAAAGCTTTCTATCCCTCCCCCTCTCTCTCTCTCTTTCTCCTCGCCTGGAATGAAACGAGCATGTGCGAGCTGTGCAAGAGAGAGAGAGAGAGAGAGATAGAAGCGATGGTCCGATTAGCCATGGACCTGGAATACACATGCGTATTAAGCTCGTTCCCCCGTGAAATTCCCACGTCACGCGGCACACGGCCTCTGCGCTGTGTTAAAGGGCGCGACACAATGGAGCGAACGAGGCGCTTATGTATATAGTTTGGGCTATCGCACAGTGGCGAAAGACAAAGTTAAGCCCGAGCTTCTCACTTGTTTATAGTCTTGTATTTCTTTTTTCCTGCGATCGAGATTTTATGGACTCGAGCGCTGTCGTTTGCTTTTGCGAAAAAGCTTAGAATTTTAATCAGCTACTTTGAGTTTCCAACTCTTACACGTGTAACTTGAATTGTTGATTTTTCTACTTACCTATATATTGGAATATTTATTTTCGTCTTATAAATATGAATAAGAATATTGCACGTGTCTTGACAAAAAGATGCATTGACTCGATCGAATGTCGCGGAGACTGAAAAAAAGGGGCTTATAGGAGGGAATAAGTACAGAAATCAAGTATTTTTTTTTGGTCGAGATGTAGAAAAAGCGTATAAGAGCCGGGACTTTTTTTTTCTTCCTCAACTGAAAGGAAAAGAAAACCGCGCTCTCGAATTACATCGGGCTAATTCGTTGACGCGCGTATTATCGTCGAACAATGTGAGACTCGAGCTGCTGCTGCGCCTTTGAGATTTCCTCCGCGCTTCTGAATTGTCCTCGAATTTAATTCTCTCCCTGGCGCGCTCGGGGGCGATATTTCTAAAGAGAGAAAAAAAAAGGCGTAATACGACGTCGTTTATGTCCTGATTTTTTTACTGCCTGACAGTAAACCTTAGATGGTATATAAAAAAAAAAGAGGATAGAGGAGTGTTTTTTTTTCGTAGAAAATTTATTCCGGAAAATGAATTATGAGGGACCGTACGACGGTTTTTTTAACTGAGCTTGTGGAACTTTTAACATTTCCGATTAATAATTAATATTAAAAGAAAGTATCGTATGAATGGTAAATCGAAAAAATAATTTCATATCTAACTGGGTAGAACATACATGCTCGTTATAACGTAAAGCGTATAATGAACGATATAGCGCACGATTTTAAAACTGATCAAGATATGTGCACACGATCGGTATATACGCGATGAAAACCGATACGGATAAATAAGATCACGATGGAAATAGTTCACAGCTGCACGCGTGCAGCGCTCCGTAAAAAAAAGTACGTCACTCGGGCTCTCTGCCAAAGTATAAATTCATTAAAAACGATCAAATAATCAGTGGAGGATCCGTTTCAGCTGCTCTGCGCACCGATGTCTGCCCGTGTACCGTAACATAGAATAAACACATATCGTCGAATATAAAGCAGCGAATGGGAGCGAGTACGTGTACAACGAACTCTCTCTTTCTCTCTCTCTCTCTCTCTCTCTCTGTCTCTCTCGATGATTGGGGTTAAAAATTGAGCTCGTACATTTTTCGTACCTGCTGGAGCATCATTACGCTGTATATCGGCGACTTAATTCGAATGATGAGCGGTTATCGAGCCCAACAGGTGCGGCGACGTTATTTTTCTTTGCGCTCTTCTCGCGTGTATATATGTATTTTCGAGTTTGGGTGATATATAAAATGCTTTTTAAGCTTGAAAAATGACCTTCCGTCACGTTTTGTTTTAGTATTTTATTTGGATAAATAATTGTCGTATCTAATGAAAATTTTGAGATTTAGCATAGACACTCACGAATTAAGTGTATAATACTTTGATTCGCCTTCTGACTTGCTCTTAAGTCGGATTTAAGCATATGTACGAACCTTAACAACTGGCTCAAACTGGGAAAGTTGTGGGTGATTTCGTACGTTCAACTGAAATTGAGTACTGTGAAACTCTAATGATACACCAAATTTCAGTTCGGTTCGAAATCAACCTCAAATTGAGGGTTTTGTTTTTTCTTGTCCATATACGAATCGCAGTGAATAGATTAATGCATAGTTTACTTCATGGTTCTATGTATTCAGTGCATTATGACTATACAGTTACGAAAAAAAACAATTCGATAGCACTATAAAAGTCTACTACCGTTTAATTTACATGTAATGCCCATATTTTTCAGCAAATAACCATTGATAGTTTGACTGTGACAATACTTGCACAGAACCGGTATTTTCGAAAAGAATATCATACCACCCATTCGATCAGTTCGAGTATACAGAGCTCTCGCTCAGAAACGCGTCCAAGATCAAATATTTGCACACTCCGTAATAATTGAGACGCGCGGCGGACGGACGCAAAAAGGAAATCGAAACCGCACACAATGACCAAACGCATCGGCACACGGACTCTCCTCGCCTCGGAAAATAATCGTCGAAGCAGCGGCCGGACTGTCATTATCTTGGCGAATCGGCGCACGCGAGAAACGCCGATCTTAAAGATTTCGCGCTTGAATCTCTCTCTCTGCTCCTTCTACAGATCTCGCTTGTCCGCACCTTTCTCTCTTCCTCGTCTCAGGGGGGGTCAAGGTAAAGCCGACCTTATATATGTATACATATAAGCGCCTGCGCGCCCAGCCGCGACGATCCGCGATCGAACACGTCGAAAAGCTCGCTGCGGCATGAACGACTTAATAAGCCACGATTGCTGAAAAAACTTCGGGAGAGAGATAGAGAGGGAGAAAGGAGCGGAGAAAGAGAGAAAGAGAGATGCTCCTTTCGTGCGCGCGAGCATTTGCATACGCGATTACAGGCTGCGCGAGATTTCTCTCTGTGTGCCTGTGTGTGTGCCTGTGTGTGTGTGGTTCGAAAAAAAAAACGTTGAGCTCTCGGTGTACATATACCTGTATATATATATATATATATATATATATAGTGGAGCACCGGTCGAAATGCCGAAAAATACTTGGTTCTCGTGAATCGTACACGCGTGTGTGTGTGTGTATACTGGGATACGAGCGCGCGATTTTTTCCATTCTCCCGGCAAGTCATTATCTGCGGTGTACTGCTGTATACACCTGCGCCGTTGCTGCTGCTGCGGCGATACTTTTTGAGAGTTCGCGCTGCGAGAGCGGCTCTTGATTTGGAGCGAGGGAAATTTTTTGGCCTCCGAGTGTGTGAGAACAACTTGGTGGAACAATGCGCTCGTGTAACTTGCTTTTGGCCATATATTGAGCGATTTGCGTGAGCTGTCAACTATACGGAAATAATGGTATACAAAAAATGTTATTATGTACAGTGAATTCCGAAAATACTGACTTTCTATATTGAAGCATTTAATTTGAATCTTGGATTCAAACATTGTTAACTATATGGATTATCCCTCCGCGTTTCGTTTTCCATCTATAAGTATAATAATATAATGATCTTGTAGCGAAGCATCAACCCTTTTACCACCAAAATGTATACTTTTCAAGCTTGAAACGCGGTGAAGAAGTCGAATATATATACTCGGCCATGCACCTCTTTAGTTATATAGTATTTCTCTATACCTGACTTCACTATATTTTAGCGGTTTCTATGTACATAACGATATGTCATTATTCCTCTCCTATACGATCCCTTTTTTTTTTCTTTTTTCATCGACCCAAGCGCACTGCAATTGCACGTGTCGCACATATCGATCATCGAGCATTTGTTTCAATAGCTCGTCGTTGGCCTTCAATCGTCAACGCAAATTACAATAATCGGATTTTTCCAATACTATTTTTACTTGGAAATTATTCACTCATTCTATAACCAGTAACGATCGATAAGTTTTTCTAACAAAATTATAATATTCATATATGGTATAAATGTTGAATAATACTAATTTTCGCGGAGGAAACGATTGATATTTAGCATGAAAAATGTCGTTGGACTGGTCTGAAGTAAGTCATAAAAGCTCGAGCTCGGAGCCAACGACTTTGGCGCATGCAGCTAAAACCCCAAAATTATATATACCGGCGACTGTCAAACGGTACTGCGCACACGGCCATCTATTTACCGCGACGTTATACATCGGGACTCGCTTGCGCATAAATAATACGGCCGCGCACCCCGATTCCCACCGATTCCTCCACTTTTCCCATAAAACATATATCTCGTTGCGCGGACATACGATAATACCGCGCTTCCCACGAATATTATACCAGAAGCGCGGGCTTCCAGCATATAATAAACACCCGCGACAGTAGCAACAGCCGCGGTGCGCGCACAGCGAAAATCTCCGTCGAATTGTGCGAGCGAGGATGGCT
Source organism: Megastigmus dorsalis (assembly GCA_900490025.1). Taxonomy (NCBI): domain Eukaryota; kingdom Metazoa; phylum Arthropoda; class Insecta; order Hymenoptera; family Megastigmidae; genus Megastigmus; species Megastigmus dorsalis. The sequence continues at coordinate 13,178 of UELU01138522.1, read as the reverse complement.
CGCGGCCTGTATCATTAACTAGCCCCGGTGGCGAATCTAACGGCCCTCGCGGCGGCCGTACATCCCAAGCCGTAATGGCTGTTATTGCCAGCCTTCGACTCGTACACACGCGCAACATACATTCACATCTGTGTGTGTGTGTGTGTGTGTGTGTGTGCGTGTGTGTGTATGCGAAGAGGCTTCCGGCGGAACGACGTTCGGCGCATTCGCGGACAAATGTTTGTCATTTTCCTTCGCGATTTGTCGGCGCGCGACATTGTTTATCGGTTATATACGAAGGTCTCTTATCCTCGGCGCGTATATATATATACGGCGATGGCGCGGGATGCGGAGAATCATATAGGTATATATATAGGAAGCCGTCCCTCAAAGCGAGCCCCGAAGCGAATTACACGATGCCTCATAATATATTGCGAGAGTCTAATGGGACCTCGGACTCGTATTATATGTAAACGCCGCCCATCTATACGGCACTGGATTATTTAACTCGGGCGCGCGCTTCGAGTATGTGTCTCTCTGTCTCTCTCTCACTGTGTGTGTGTGTGTGTGTGTGTGTGTGTTTGTGTGTGTGGCCGATGTAATGACACGCGAGTGAGAGAGAGAGAGAGAGAGAGGGGGAGGGGGGGATCCCTTACCGTATCAATGCCACAGAAAAAGGATGCGATGGCTATTATTTATTAAGCCTATCGAGGAAATGATGGTCCGCTGAACTTGTAATGTCTGTGATTTCTTTTTCTCTCGTTTTTTTTTCGATTAATTTTACGCTTCGCTCGCGGTCTTAATGTGAATTTATTGAAATTAGGGAAACCGATGGACTTTTTATTATTGTATTTATATCGTTTGATTATGTGTTACTTTAATCTGCAGTCTATGGGTTCCGCGGTCTAATAATTTATTCTGATTTATATGCATACAGCTATTATAGCTTTAATTTGTTATTAATTTTCTTCTAAATTCTTTTTTTGTATGGTGTTGCTTGTATTTCAAACAAAATAATAGCTAAAACGTCGCGCAATAAATGGACTTTATACGATAATTGAGTTTAGTTTATTGGTTCCATGATGATCAATGTAGTCGCACCTGAATAATAAAATAACAGCTGTTTTCTATCAAATTTTAACATTTATATGTTTGAAAATTTATATTTTTAATCATCATTATTTTTTTAAGATTCTGGTTATTAACAAAATCACTTAATCACGGGGGGATATTCTTAAAAATTACGAGAGCAAAAAGTTTCTCTACTCTCTATCTCGAAATAAGTTCATTATATATCTTCAAATTTCACGCTCAGTTTCTCCCTGTCTACACGCGTAAGAACACGTCCACCAGAATTAGGGAAAACCATATTTAAAAAAGGAAAGAACGAAGCCAGAGTCTACGTTAAATTCTCGAGAAAAGCAGTACAGTGTGCCGTTGGTTCCATGGAATTTGCGTATCGTGCATGTCGCACATCACAGCAAGAGCATAGCCTGCATATAGTCGCCGGAATTCCCGGATCGTCGGGTCGTAACGGAAAATTCGCGCAGCTATAATTGCAATTTTGAAAAAGTAGACTTGGGCACACGCTTCCACTGATATTATACATATATGTGCACAGGAGCCGAGAGGACTAGTTTCCGCGGCCGCGGACTTAATGCTTGCCTTCGAAGCATCCAATTTCGCGAGCGACCGAGGGAGGCGAGGTGTGCAGTGCGCGCTCGGTGTATATACCCCAACCCTCGCGTGGGTCTGGTTATATGCCTGCAGCTCGTATATGCGCGACGACGCGCGAGAAACGGACGTCGCACTAAGACTTTTTATTATATTCTAAATGCAAATATCACTCTACTCATTTCAACTGGTGCTAATTTTCAATTGCTCGAAATGACGCAATCGTAAAAGACAGAGATAAGAATTATGTACTTCCCTCGAAATGGCTTCAAATAATAATTCTTAATTAAAAAAGAACGCGTCAACGCTTCGAACTCTCTTGCAAACTACAGGAACTCCAATAATATTAAATTTAAATGGCAGCGGAGCATTAAAATGATTGCGTGCACGGCGGGCAAAAGCTGTGTAACGCGCGAAATTAACTAAAAAAAAAAAGAGAAGAAAAAAAAAAGCAAACAAATGTCTACCTTTTGCACCGCGGGAAATAGAACAAAAAGTTTGTCGGAATTCATTAATTTTGCGCGGCGCGACACGATCCAGAGGCACGCGATGTCAATATTATACCCGTACAACCAATGTGCGTGCCTTATTTTTCCTTTAATGCACGTACACGGCTGTCACGATTTTGTTATTTCTTTTTTTTTTCCCCCGTTCGCCCCTTCCTCTCTCGAGTATATGCGCGCTAAGTAATTCGCTCGTTGTGTTTTCAACAAATAAGCCGTGACTCTGTATATCGACATGTGTGCTGCAGACTCGTTGGTCGTTTCTTTTCTGCCTTCCTCCCCCTCCTTTGTTTTTCTTGCGCGCTTCGGGACAATTGCGCGCGTATATATGTGTTCGAATGGTGCCGCGCGCGACCGTCCGAGAATTGATTTTTAACATGAGCGCGAAAGAGCTTCGTGCCTCGGAGCTTTTTAACGCGCGTATGGATATCGATCTTTTCCTGTTGTGTAGTGGGAGTCGAGTTGGGTTAAAGCGTCATTAAATTGATTAAAATGCGACCGGCTTTATTAATATTTGACTGGTTTGGTTATAGAGCACTCTCGTGTACTGAATATGTGTTTTTTTTTTCAAGCTAAATATCGGAATTGTAATTTAAAGTAGTATTTTAAGAGTATTATTCAGAATGAATTATTTTGTGATATTTTTAATTAAAATTTAACATTCTTTTTTACAAATTACGTATTTTTCCCTTAGTTCTGACTGAAACTTAACTATTTAACTAAATTCGGCATTCATAGTGAAGCGGACGTATAAAATATTCAAAGACTTCATTTTCTGCCTACCTCAATTAAAAAGCTGAACGAGCCCATAAATGTACCAAAGTGAAATAAATAATAAAACGGTGGCTTTTAGAAATACTATTAAAACTCGCTCCGGCAAAGGCATCCGATTCGAAATATCGAAGAAATTTTCCTAGTCCCAGCCACTTAATATCTCGGTGATTTACATCTCTCTTTCCCCAGAGCCACTAAAAAGAAGCTAAATAACCATCTGAAGCAGCTCGAGAGCTGTTGGTGCACTCTCAAGAGGGCGGTCGCGCGTACACATTATAGAAAAGCGATCATTGCCTCGTCGAAACGGATAAATCAAAGGAAAAGCCGTGGCACTCCTAGGATAAGGTCCCTCTCGATGCCTGTCAACCAACCGAGAAAGAGCGAGTGAGACGGCCTCTTCCCATGTAGGCAGAAGAGAGAGAGAGAGAGAAGAGGCGGCGAGATCAAAGGCTCTCTCACGGCGAGCGGCGTTCACTTGGGCCACAGATCGCCGCGAAACGTGACGCGGGCGAGGCGATTTATTTGCCATTGCCGCTCTCCTTATTTCATCGCGACGTGCTCCGATCTCCCCTTTGCCGCTCTACGGTTCCCTCTGCAGCCTTTATACACCGCGTCTGTATGTATAGGTGCCCCCCACACGTATCGGTGCCCCTTTTTTTTTACGTCGTGTCCGTGTATCGCGCGGCTGCTCTCTCTCTCTCTCAAAGCTCTCTTCCTCTTCTGCAGCTCCATTGCGATGTATACACTAGTCCAGCTCTCTTTGTATCCCTCGCGGGCTTTTGAGCTCCTCGCCAAGAGTTTGGAACGGCAATAGCCACTCGCTCGAAGACTCTGTTACGCGCGATTGCTTTATTTTGCGTGCCCTCCCAAAATATAGCTCGCCAGTGATTGAATATCGAGCCTCTCGAGTTCCCGACACTGCAATAGCAACTATTGATACAAATAAATGGGAACGATTGAAATGAATGTTCTATACCACCAAGAGTTTCGCAAATCAACACACCTCGGCAAAACTGTCACGCGCTATATACACGAGTATATTATACCACGAGAGCCTCGTCCTCGGCTCGTGTCCGCCAATCATCCTAAAAGCTGCGTCGCGACCGAAAAACTATATATACGCGCTAACCGCGCTTATGTGCACGATCCAACATCGCAGGCATTCGACATCCTGCTCGCGCTCGCGCAAAATTACGCTGTTTGTTTTCGGGGCCGGGCTCCTTTTTGCCCGCTTCTACTATATAATAACGATTTTCGTACAAGGCAAAAGGAAGATAAAGGGAGAGAAAGAGACGAAAGAGCGCGAATGGGAGGAATCAAGCGAAAGGACAGTTATGCAGCGACGACGGCATTATAAAGCTTCTCTCTCTCTCTCTCTCTCGCTGTCTCTTCCTCTCTTCGGCTTTATTCATCTCCGCCTATCCACGCGACCACTTGCGCGCGCGCGAGCGGAGCCTCTTGACGAGAGAGAGAGAGAGAGAGAAGTAGAAAGAGAATGCATATAGTCGGGCCTGTAATTCACCTGATGAGGCCGATGGCTGCGGCGGCAGCGCGACACTAGACGCCCCGGACACGAACCTCTCTTCCCTCCACCCTCCCCTCCTCTACCATAACCCGAGAATGAGAAATCGAAAACCGCACGCGGACTCTGATCTTCTTGCCGGAGAGACCTTTCTGTTTCTCTGCCTCTATACATATATATCCACGATGTTATATATACAGACGTATAAATGTTGATAGACTTTGCGAGTCCAATGCTTCGACACGCCTACCGTACACCTCCCCCGTCGTGCCTTTTTATTCGACCCATCAGAGTCGATTTCGTTGATTGTCTTCGTGACGCAAATTTCTGATTCTCTTCTTTTTGCTATGCGCTCCTACGCGATTGGTTTTATTGGAGCCGCTGATGACAGTTCTTAATTTGGACGTTCGCTAAGCTGCTTCTCTCTGGCAGGTCTCTTTGCGGGGTGATTTAATTATTGTCGTTTGTAATTCGACGCAATGGACAGACGGAGGGGAAAGGATGTGGATTAAGATTAGCACTTATATTTGTTTAATAATACAAGAATTCGTGCAGTCTGCCAAGTGTTGGTTTAAAGCAACTACCTATTATTTGCAATACTCGAAACATAATATGAAATTATAGAAGTTATAATACTATACCCATATAATTTCATCTCACCTTTATACTTCCAATACTCATTCCAATTCTGGTTTATTTATATATAAATAGATTTTAATGAAAGTTTTCCCAGATACAATTACACTTCATTCACAATCTTATTCGTAACGAACAAATAGAAATATTCCAAATGGGGTCAGATTAAAAATGGTTACGTAACTACATTTCAGTTGAGTGTGTTTTATATAGTTCGGAGGCCGAGGCGAACCGGTGATTTGTGCCCTACGTGGGGGTGCGATTACGTTTGGGTAAAATGCTCGGCCGCCAAATCGAGAATGCACTCGGTGGTCTCTCCTGGCCGAAATCCTAATTATACTTTCGCTTTGCCGCGAAATGACGCGCCTCTGCTTCGTGGAAGGGCATCGGCCAAATGATACTTTTATATCTTCCATTCATGTTATTTCGAGTGTTTAAGGGCCTAAAGCTAAGTGAACGTTTTCGGCCTGTGTGTGTATGTATATGTATATACATATGACCTGCGGACTCGGAATGAATGCCTCGCAAGCTTTCTTCATTCATACATGTCCTATATTCCGATCCCGTGGGAGTATAAACATCGTGTTTACGAACAAATAGTGGCAAAAATGTTTAGATGCTTATACGCATTATTAGTTATCAGCTATTTTAAAATAGTTACTTATATAAGAAAAAAATCTCTCATTCTGTTTTATAATAAAATGTTAACTATACGCAAATTACACGGCATTAGCTTGAAATTACTTTCTTAAAACAAAGTCATTTATAGCGGCTAATTCATAGGTCACCATTTACGCATTTAAAATTGGGCGCCGACTATGGGCTCGCGCGCAGGTATTCATATTTTACCGATAGAATCGAGGGTCGCAGTTTTAAGGCGCTCCCAAAGTAATCGGCTCGGATATATATATTATTCCGGCGCATAAAGTCCCACATAGCTTGCGTGTGCTCTGCAGCAGCAGCATCACGGCCTCTCAAATATGTTTAGTAATAGATTTAACACGGGCACTAATGAACTTTTACGATCGTATCTGCCAAAACTAATCCTCCTTCCATTAAACTATATACAAAGTCCAAAAGGGTGTCCATATTCATTACCTCCGTCGACTTCCCACCGTATATTCACTGCCCTCTCGAAGAGCGAAATTTCAAAAAAGGGCGCGCGCAGAAAGAAAAAGAAGAAAGAGCAACCATACTGCAGGTAAACAGCAAAAATCTCTCACTCTTCCTCGAAGTATATTCCATCAGGCTTTCATCGGAATTTCAAAGTCTCCGAAAGGTCGAACTTTATAGCTCTTCGGGATGTTTGCGCTGATGCCGCTGCTGCCCTCGACTCTTCGGACTCGCGCGCAAACGTGTACGATAAAAGGGGGACCGAGAGAGAGAGAGAGAGAGAGGAAGGACCATAAGCTGCTCTAAAAAAGAAAGGAGAGAAGCCGAGAGAGAGAGAGAGGGGGAAGAAGGAAAGTAGAAAAGACACAGTGCGTAAAGGATAAACGGTGGTGAGCGGAGCGCGCGCGCGGGCGGGTCGCCCGTCTCTCCTCGTCCGGAGACCCAAGATCCGCGGAAAGTTCGTTTTAACGTCTTTTGGGAATCGTCGTCCGTTGGACTCGACTCGTCTCTTCCGAAAGAAGGAGAGAGAGAGAGAGAGTGAGAGAGAGAGAGAAAGATAGAGGGATGGCCATAAAGATAAATAGTTAGCTGGCAAATTAACACAATTTTGCCGAGGCTCTCGATCGCGCGCGCGGACAGAGAGAGTGAGGAGGAGAGGGGAGAGCAAGCTGCAAAAAAGCAGGCAATCTGGGGAAATTGCGTCTGGCGCGGGAAGGGTGAGGAGATAGAAGGTAATTTTGAAGGTGCGGGAGGGGGGAGGGGAGAGAGAGAGAGAGAGAGAGAGAGAGTAAGGGGTCAGTCCCGGAGAGCCGAGGGTTAATGGAGCTCGAAATGATCCTCGTTAGCGCCGCGCCGCAGCCGACGGGTATATATATATATATATATATACGAACGACGCCATTAGCCAGACGCGCGCGAACAGGGGAAATGTGCCGCTCGCTCGCTTGATGATATAGAAGTCGGAAACGCGAGAGAGGGACTATGGACGATCTTGAGACGCTGTCCCTTTTTGGGCGCGGGTGGTGCTGCCGTTGCGTAATGCTCAGTGACGGCTTTCTTTGCAATCAGATTGAAGTGGATTTTTCTTCTCATAGTTTGTAGTATGTTTGTGAATATTTAGGTTTACACTAGGATGCTCAAATAACAGAATTTGAAGCATTAATTTTAAGCATCGAAATATATCTTTTATATCTTATATTTGATAAAGTAAATCATGGAACTTTTTTCGTTCATCGTGCAATTATAGATAATTTTTCAAGGACAAAATATCATCGGTATACAAAATCTTAAAATTTTGTATTTTTGTATTGCTGAATACCAAAATCTTGTAATTTTGGTATTCAATAATAAAATCAAAATAATCGACCTAGATACAGAAATTATAAACTTATACGTAATTCTAATTTAACGTTATTTTTATACTAACAAATAAGATACAAGTATAAATCTGTTCATACGGAAATCATAAGTATTTCATTTGACCATAATCGGAGCTGAACAATCTCCACACATCAGTCAAACAATGGAACCTTGGAATTCATAGAATCTCGCATCAATGAAAATCGGCCACATCAACATCATTTATACGCGGGGCGCAAGTGTGCACTTAGTCGTAGGGGTCCAGCAGCAGTAGCAGCAGCGCCATCATCAATCAGTGACAATCGGCACGTGAACAATTTGTCAGAGAAACTTTTAGCGTCGCGCGGCCTTCCTATTCATTCTCTCTCTCTCTGCAGCCCAACAGTCATCTCAAAAGGGTGCGTGTATATATATATATGTGCGGGGGTCTGGTAGGATGTCGGGCAGCGTGCGAAAGCCCGAGGCACCGACCCACCGGCGGATGTATTAGCTTTATGGTCACTCGGAAACAGTTCCGAGGCTCTTAAGGTCCGGTGTGGTGCTGCCGCTGGCGCTGCTCTTCTTTTCGCCCTCTTCGACGTCGTCCAGTTTATCGTCGACCATTTTCGACAATGCCAAAGCTCTGACCCGTGCCCCACTACTATCTATCTGTATACGGCGAGCGCGCGCGACTTCTTCCGCAGCGATTTTTATTGTCGCCGTCGTTCGGTTTCTCCTACTTTCTCGATGATGATGCGACAGGAAACCCTCGGCAGTATACCTCCATTTCCCATTTCGAGGTTAGCCCTGTTTTCCACCCTCCTGAGCTTTCTTCTTCCTTTTCTGCAGCGGTATATAAAAGAAGTGCTTTCGAGAATGATATACTTTGTCCGTAGCTGGATGCTCATTAATTTAGCTTGAAATATGTTTTGGTTGCTTGTCTTAGGAAGTAATTTTGCGACTTGTATTTAGCTAGTTTATTGCATTGATTTTTTTTTATTATCTATTTCTTATCTCTGTATTTGTGAATAATTGATGGTAGCACCTTTGACGATGCGGTAAATATTACAATTTATTAAATTATCTATTTTTAAAAAAAAAGTAATACAAGTAGGTCAAGTGTATTTCATATTATGTACTTAGTTTTTTTTTTATAACAGTACCCAGTATTATATGTAAGTTTTTTTAAAATTAATTTTACTTCTTAGAAATTCATATCAATTTATCCTTTTAATCTTCGTTTCTCCTATTGTTTATAAATTCTATCGTAATACCAGAAAATCCACTCGATTTACCTCGATTAATCTCACACGCAGAATTTCTGCTTCTATATTCTAATGAACACGATAGGCTATAAGATGAACGAATTAAGTGCTGCACACAACTCGAGTGGAGTATATATATATATATATATATAGGGCAACATCGGTAGTGAAATACAACGGATTGACAAATAAGTTGGCGGCTTGTCCCTCAAGGGGGTATAGCTGTAGCAGCGACTCTGGAGACTTGGATCAGCAGCAGCAGCAGCAGCAGCAACGTCGAGAGAGCCTTAACTGGGAGCACATTGGGGGCTCGAGGGACATTTAGCCACTTTTGAAGTATCGGAACGAATGATATTTATCGAGCGAACAAATGCGCTCTGTATACAGTGTGGAATCCCTGGGGTGGTCCTTGGCTTATGTGTCTACCTTCGTAAGCTCTCTCTCTCTCTCTCTCTCTCTCACTCTCTCAACTGCTTTGTTTCAGCGAGGCATCTGTTACGATCGATGCATGCTCTTTTATCGCGGACTAATGCGAGTAGTCCCGTGTTTAGAGGGGCAATCCTGTATACCACGTGTCGTGTGAGAGCGACAACTTTCACAGTACTTCGGATATGTTTGTAACAGTCGTTAAAACCGAAAGAGCACGTACAGTTGAAAGATTGCCTCCGCAATACGAACTGATTTCTTAGACTATATCGAAGCTTGTTTTAAAAAGTACTCGCGAGATCCGTCGCGCCCGTTTTATGCGATTTTTATACACGCGGTTATATATGCGCGCGGACAGTGAAAATACGACTGCGATTTTTACAATCGCGTTAAAAAAAAAAGAAGTACATAGATCGAAGTGAACAAGGACAAGTGAACAACATCAGGAGTGGCCTGGGATTTTCGCACGCAGATCAGCGAGGCTGTACCTATCTGAACGCAATTGCGCGATAATTCCAAGCTATATACATTCACAGACGCAGTAAAAACTAATGTGTTGATCATTACGCTGTTTCTATTTAACACAGCATAAGACTCGAGTTTAGCGTACTTCACGCGCTGCTATAAAAATTACCTGCACAATTCGAACGAATTCATGCAGCACAGAAACAACGTGACGTATTGAAAACACGTTAAAATAATCCTCTGGATTACAGCGACCACAAAACTGAAACTCTAAAAAGCAGTAGTAAAACCACTAAAGCCCATAAGATCGGTCGAAAAATCATCGGTGAGAAATTCCCTCGGCGTTTTCCCATGAATCGGATCTCCCCCCCCCCCCGACCGACGGGACGCGTCGCCCGCCGCGCGCATGAAACCAAGCTGGGCTATTAACGTCCTCGCCAGACTTGCCGCTGCTGCTGCTGCTCGCACTCACAGTCTCTTGCGATGCTCAGGCCGACGCGTACGAAGAATGAAAGGGACTGCAGCCGAGTAACATACAGAGGAGAGTGAATGGGGCCTTTTTTCTGCCCTCGCCTTGTGTGTGTGTGTGTGTGTGTATAAGAGCCGTGGCACTCGCACGAGCTCGCACCGCACGCAAGCTGAGAGGGCTAGATTTTTCTTGCAGGTTGACATCGCGATGCGTATAGCTATATCACGTTGAGACCGATCGAGGTTTGCAGGACGCGGTTTCTGTGGGCTTTTGTTGGGTTTTCCGATAAGGAATCGAGGCTGGTGTAGATCGAGGGTTTGGTTATGTGCGACTTTTGATAAGTGACTTTTGGGAAATTGGAATGTTTGGTAGGTGGGGATTTATGCATCGTAAAATTGGAGTTTCTTATTTGAGGGGAGCAGGCTGGTAACGTGAATGGAAAATATGAAAAATCGCGAGCGAATTTCGAAACGTTCATCGTTCATATTTCAATTATTCCTTTATAATCAACTATATATATTTTTGTATAAGGGAAATTGTTCAAAAACAAAAATTAAAAATGATTTTTTGAATCGTTCACCCAGACTTTTGAACTGGATCAAAGGTTCCATAAAGGTAAAGCGAATCGATCGATCGTCTAATAGAATATTGGTCTTCTCAAATGCTATCGACATTCGATACTAATTGCCCGTCGCACGATTTCATCCATTCTGCGATATTACCTGCGTTTTCTTTCAGACGATCCTTTCATCCACTTCTTTTTACCTTTTCTTTTCATTCTTTCAATCCGAGTCACATAATCGGAGATACGGGCAATTCCGAAGATCTTTAAAATCCCTGGATTGGGTCTTTTCTTCACTGCGGGAAATTTGATCTCGCAAAGAGCGCCCGAGAGAAGCGACGACGTGAGAAAACTTGCCCAAAACCAACGTTTTTAAATGTTCAAGGTAACACAACGCGTTGGAGCACGAAAATTCTTTATACGAGCCTAAATGGTATAAGTGATATCGGTGTGAAAGTTATATAATCTTGTATTTTATTTAGTGCGTTACATTTTTAGACTTTATTTGCGATGGAATAAATACTGAATTTTACGTTTTTCATATCATTATTTATGACGCAATCGATAATTTTGAATTAATCTTCCAATTTGCATTTTTTCATTGTATCCATTGTGATTCTTTATTTTGTTTCAAAATAGTTAAAACTAAGAATTAAACGCGATAAAAATATTGCACATTTATTTATACTACTAAGTCTTGGGGTATCCGACTTGATCTACTGATTTACAGCAATACAATCTGCATAGGTTTCGCAAATATTGATCGAAGAACCGATTTCACAAATGTAAAAAGAACCTGCTACAAAACCGAGATATGATCTTGAATTCCAAAGACCGATCATCTTTACCTATCAGCATCCATCTGCTTTTATAAATCCACGATTATAATGTAACGTCACATAAATCAGCCTCCCAAAAAGAGCAAACAGCTCAAGCGGCCATATTTTCAAAGCTACAGTGATACACGCACTCGCACAGGCCGCCGAAGAATGCAAGAGTGCAAGAAAGTCAATTAAATCACTCGCGACAGAGAGATCTCTCGGGAATTTTGTAAAACAAGGCACGCGCGAGACGCTCCGCCGGCTAAAATTTACGCGTATAATATGTGAGCGCGCAGAAGCAAAAGCGCGGGGGTAGAGCTCGTGAAAAATTGCCTCTTCCGCGCTATCGCGCGACTCGACGAGTGGCTCGGTGCGCATAAAGAAACGAGAGAGAGAGAGAGAGAGAGAGAGAGAGAGAGCCGCTTCTCTCTGCGTGTTCTCGTACCGTCGCGGAACCGCGTTGACGTCGTCGTCGTCGGCGCGGTGATGTAGTGCCCGTACGCGCGCAAAAAGCTCCTCTCGCGCGCTATAAATAAGGGAAGAGCGCACGAGGCGAGGCTCGCGACTTTGCCGAGGGAAACCGTATAGTTATGGCTACTTGATGAGTCTGTCACGGCGCGAACTATTTGGCACTGGGTTTGCTCTCGTTCGAATATGTAGCGATTCGTAATTATCGTTTGGGTATAGACGCCGTGTGCGATCGTATATTCGGCCGTTAACTCGCTTGCTAGAATATTTTGAGACTCGTCTCTGGAGAATATCCATTATTTTCATGTTCATATTTTATTTTTAAGCTATTTTGCTTTTTAGTTTTACGAAAGGGAAAGCTTTTTCTATACATTTTCTGTAAGACGGTAACTTCGGTTCTTTCGTTTTAGAACCTATAGGTGAAAACTTCCACCTTAAAAGAGCCTATGGACATTTAAAGACCGGGCATACGAGCCGTTTTTTTCAACCCAGACTCCTTTACTCTCGATTCATTTATTTATAAACTCAGCGGAGTACTGGAAAATATTCAAAGAAAAAGCCGAGAGAGAAAGAGCCGCAGAAGCCGAGAAAATCCATTAAAAAAAACTTTCTTCGCCAAGCACACACGGAGAGCCTCCCCGTACGTCTCGAAGAATTCGCCGATTCCTCGCTTTTTTCCACGTCGCGCGTCCAACGAAAAACCTCTCGACTCTGTACATAAAAAAGCAGCCGATTCGCCGAGACACCTTAAATAAGCCATAAAAGTCAGGCGATAACCCAAGCGGAGAGACTTTGTCTCCGGAACTCAAATGGGCGTCACCGCGAGATCGAGCCGCGTCGATCAAAAGCGCCTGGCAGTTCGCATCCCTCGTTCTCCCTCTCCACTGCTACGAAGAAGAAGAAGCAGAAGAAGAAGAAGAAGAGGAAGAAGAAGTGGAGGAAAAAAGGAAAGATAACGTCACGAATGAAAATGGAGAAAAGCGAGCCGGCTGACGAGTCGGGCACGGTACGCGCGGTAGCAGCACGTGCTCTGGGCGTGGTACAGCGCACCGCGGCGGAGAGGCAGCGCGAAGGAGATATACGGCCTCGCCCGAGTATTTATGGCATATCCGCACTTTCTGAGCGCCAAGTTATATATATATATATGTGTGTGTGTGTGTGTG
>UELU01138521.1:0-40443 GCA_900490025.1 Megastigmus dorsalis | reverse complement strand
CCCACACACCTATACCCAATGCACACTGCACACAATGCGCGTCCATATACGCACATATACGCATTAAATTGTACGAGAGCGCGCGCGAGAGAAGCAAAAAGCTCGGGATCCCCTTTCTATATATATATGCTCTCACAATGCGGGAGAGCATACATATATATACATATAGCGAATTTGCGCTTTGATTATCGCCTTGCAGCGGTGTGTACATGCACGTACGTCTGCGTGTGTGTGTGTGTGTGTGTGTGCGCGCGCGCGGACGTGAAGGAGAGGGTCTGTGCGTGTGCTGTGCACGTGAAGAAAAGAGCGAACCTCCTCTATCGTAAATCACACGGAGATAAACGTCCGCCGTTCGTGGAGAGAGAGAGAGAGAGCTACAAAGTACAGTAACCCAGTGACACGGGGCTTGTATACTGCCGCGAAGGAGAGGAATGGGGTGGGGAATGAGAGAGAGGGAGAGAGAGAGAGGAGTTTGCACGACCGATTGCCGCGGCTTTATGTGTGTACGGCGGCGCGGGGATGAAGTCTACCGCTGCTGCCGCTGTTACTGCGAAATTGGGCGCGGAGAGAGAAAAGCCATTATTAAAGATCGCTCTCAATGCTCTCCTCTCCCGCTCTCTCCGCTTTATCGCGTGTACACGATCGTGCCCGCGTAGCGCGAGCAGGGAATATCATTAATTTCGGTCCCCCGCACCCCCTTACTTCTATATACACGTCCGCGCTTTTTTCGCTCTTTCTCTCATTCCCCGGTGTATGACTAATTTCAGGGACGACGTCGCTCCGTATAAGCTTTTCTCTCGCGTATACGCGATGCAGCTCGACAGTTCATTTTCGACACTTTTTGGCCTCTCTTTTTGTTTTCAAGGCCTATGGGCTATGCGGAGTCCTGCACAAAAGGGATTTGCGTTTGAATGACGAGAAAATTTGCGTTTAAACCGTGCGAGGCGCAATTTTTTCTCTCTGTCCTCTTTTAAAATTCGATTTCTGTCGCGCGCCCGAGTTATAGATGTGTATGGTAATCGGTTGAGCGATTGTCCTTGCTCGCGCGGATATGAATGGAGAGGGCGGAGTCTTTTTATTTCTTTGCCTTTTCTATCGCTGTAGTACAAACGGAAAGTGAATTTGTCAATGATGGAGGATCTACTTGAACGCTGAACATTATGAAAGGTGTACTCTTTTCGGAATTGCATTGGTAAAACTTCGAATCGATTATCTTGCATTATATTAAACTGTTATTGTTCAGTGGTCAGTCAGTCTATGACGCCGGACCTGACGCAATGTAGATTGACTCAATGTAGGCGGACCATTGCGTGCACGTGTGTGTACGTGAGGTAGGAACCTCACTAACTTGAAATATTGGTCGGTTATGAGCCACAAAAAGTTTTCATACATCGCTCAAAAATTATGTTTTCATAACAACTCTCCCTCTCGATCTCGTCGTGCCAAAGAAACTTAACATCATAATTTCCCATGTAGGCGCAGTGCATTGATGTGTACGTGGAGAATAATTCTTCGGAGAAAGAAACTAATGAGAAAGGGAAGTGAAATATAAATGTTGGAAAAATTTTTGAAAAATAAAATTATATATATATTTTTCCGGATGGATTGTCTGCAGAGCCCATCAGTAAGATAATAGACAACCCTATCTTAGATGCAAATGTTATGCAAAGTATTATTTTCGAACGATATATTCATTTCTATTCTCTTAAAGGTGATGAGCACTGAGAACATTTACCCTCCAATGCTTACTTTAGTTCACACCTTATACTCTAGATGGAAGACAAGTTTTTGTATCTAATAGAACATTTATCACGTTCAGTTTATATAGCATCCAACCGACATAATATTTTGTGTCTAAGGACATTTTCTGGTGTATAAGTATAATTATACACTTGAAGCTGAAATGAACAGCAGCAGAGATGAAATTGGCGCTTTTTATGCAAAGTACTTGGAGGAAGTAAACGACTTGGGCGAACATATCATTTACGATGATATCACTTTTTTCGATATCTTGACAACGGATACGATAAAATTGAAAACTTGGGCACGAAGCAGAAAAATCGTGACTGGGTTCAAAAGATCCAATCCAAAAAGTGAAACACAGGATTAGAATTATTATAAGATAGCGCAAAGCCGCTTCAAGATGGCGATTGAGAAAACAACTATAACAATGAATGATGCAGCGATCATACTTTCGTCGACGCACAATGATGATTTTTGAGGGTGTATATATAACCTTAATGGATTTAGGTAATATATGAGTTTCTGAAATCCATCTAGTGAGAACATTGGTAATTACACAGTGAACGTTAAGAGACACAATCAAGGGGCGTGGCAGCGCCCCCGATGGCAAGTATGAGAATCGCACGGTGGAGACGAACCACTGCAGAATTTTTTCAAAGGGAAACGTTCATGAAATTTTATTGAAGTATGAAATTTTTGGGTTATACTTATATATATTTGATAAATATTGGTTCGTAAGCCGATCATTTAAGATTTTCGTACTTAAATTTTTAGAAATGTAATAACATTTTCTAATTGATTGATTTACGAAAGTCTGTAAGAAAAAATTTTAAATATTTTATTTATTATTAAATTTTTGTTAAAGAAATTTATTAATATTAATTATGTGAGCGAGAAAATGTTTAATATTCTCATTACTTTATTTAAAAATGTTGATAAAGTTAGGTAAAAAAAGCATACTTAATGTTCGCATGCTAGATAAAAAAAAGCGCTTGATCGAATTAGTAAAAATTGATTATGTTGACAGTTTAAAGCTTACAATGACACTTTTACGTACCCCTTGAAAACTACTAAACTGATTTAATACATGCTAATGAGTGTGTGTTGTAATGCGTTAAATCATTTGGGTTCGTAAACCACCCGAGATTTTGTAGGTAGCTCAAAGGTACGATTCCCTCGGTATCGCTATCGTTCGTCTGTATAAATAGAGGGGGCTCGTAAGGTTTTAGGGGTTAAATTAGATGCTAACTCTTCTTGTATATAATGTAGGTATAACATTGCCAAGGAGGGTGATTTCGAAAGCCACCTGAAGTAATTGTGATTTAAATTGATGGCGGTGAAATGGTTTGGCGTTTGACACGCTGAATAAGTCAGCCGTGACTCGACATGTTTGACTTTTTATTCACTTCAATTTTTCCTACTTGTTAGACATTATTTCAAATAACTTTACACGATTACGGAAATGTCGTTTACGAATATCAAAAAGTATTAAAATTATATAAGTTTTATACGAGAGTGTTGGTAGATCACCTGTTTATAACACACAGCTTTAAGATCTTGCTCACTATCAAGAAGTAATCGAATTAGCTAAATATTATAATTAGTAAGATATTAAAAAAAACTGCTATCTTGCAGTCTATTATGTAAATATATATTACGGATAAAAAAGTCCACTTAAAAGTCAAGGTCTTTCAGTTCTTACACCGGTAGTCATGGGAATTTCTGCAGTCAAGCGAAAAATAGCATGTCTAGGCTTGTTGATTTCGCAGAAATTCCTGTAAATTGTGCGCAGGACTTTTTTTCGTTCGCCTGGGTAATCTGTGTTTTACCTTTGAACACTAAACTCGCCACCAGTACCGACTTAAAGAAATTTTATGAGCTTTAATACGTACTTACTTCGAACGTAACAGACTAAAGTCTAAGTGGCTTTGAATTACTCTGGGTCGAGAGCAGTCGTAAAAAAATTGCACACTTTTATTACAGCTGGAGCTTACGAGACAATCGTTGGATTAACACTTTATTGCTTATCGCTGGTTTGGGAGCTTCATCAAGAACAATAAAATGATTACCCGAAAAATAAGATAATTCGTTTGATATTTTTTTCTGGATCACGGCTCGTTGAAAAAACAATTTTTCTTGACTATATCTATAATTCTCAATTATAGAAACTAATAAATATTTAATAGTCAAGGCCGATTAAAATCCTTAAAAGTGCAAGAATGGTTTAGTAACTAATGCAAAATTGTCAAACGAAGAAAATAAAAATCACTCAGTTTGGAGAATAGAAATTCAAAAAATGTCAGTTATTTACAAGAGATCAATCGTATAGCGTATACTGCAATCTTTCCACTGAATATACGTTTATCTTGCATCTGAGAAAACGTGACCTATTTCGAATCAGATAAAAATGCGTCTTGTTTACGTTTTTATCTTATATCACTGTAACTAATAAATACTTGAATATCTTTAGATTTTACAGACATTTTATCAAGAGCTATTTCTCTACATTAATTTGCTTGTACATAAACATCTGTATAATAACAACTAGTCGCTATTAGACCACAGAAGCAAGAACATTCGACGTTTGCTCTAATCGACTCCACTGAAGCCACAGTGATCGCAACAACGTTGCGCTCGCCGGCACGAAAAAGTGCGAATTACAAATTCACGTGCTCTCGCGTCGGACTCGCCATTAGAGACTCGTCCCGGTGCAGCGCACAAGCCTCGAGCTCCACTAATAATTTTTATCGCGATCGCACGTAGGCGCGGGGGCACTTGTGCGCAGCCATGCGAGTCGCGCACGCATATGGTCGATCCAACGCAGTGGCGCGCGCGCGTGTGTCGGCCGAATAGAAAGAAAAGTCGGGAGGCGCCGTCGTCGACGCACACAATGGACTCTCTCTCTCTCTCTCTCTCTCTCTCCTGCATCGCCGGGGTCTCTCACAATGAGCCTCGTATCGATAAAGACATTGCGAGTGTGCACGCGCATATGTGCACGTGTTTGTGTGTGTTGTCTGCACTGCCTCCGCCCTCTACGTGAATGACGTCGTATAAGCGTCTATCGAGGAATATAAGGATGGGTATAGTACGAGTGGGTATGAGACGAGTGTGTGCTTTAGTGCCAGCGATCGACAGTCGATGTGTGGATAATAGAGACGTTTCGATTTGTACTCGGGAAGGAAGGATGAGGGCTGAGCCTTCGAGAATGCTTTATGTGCGATGCTTGAGCTATTGCCGATGAATTTTTCGTGTAAGCGTACATAGTACTTGATTTTTTTTATGCCCCCATGATCGATGATAAAACAGCGATTGATTGTTTCGAAAACATTTCGCTCGTGCGATTTGGCAATTTATTTTAATCTAATTCTCATGTTGTAATATTCATTTTTTTTCGCGGTACTTGGATTACCATAAAATTTTCTACAAACTACTTTAAGCAAAATTCAGTCATTAAATTCTTATAAAAACCTCACGATTATCAGATCGAACGGTTAAAAAACATTGTAGCAGCGTCGTGGTGATAAAAACGAATGCACACTAATTAATATCATCATTATCCCATAAAAACCTTCATCCCCTTTCGTTAATAAGACTATTAGAGCTTCCTCTCTCTCTCCTGTACATCTTAACGCGATAAGCTTTTAAATAATTATAAGACCGGAATTCACAGTTTTGTTCTTAGACTCACCTCAGACGATCCTTCAAAATTTTATGCACAGAGCCGCGTTAGTGAGGTAAAACGAGGGGTGAGGTTGAAGCAAGAAAAAAAAAAGAGAAAAAAAAAGAAAAAGATGATAATATGATCGACTATAGAGGAATGCATAATTCATCGAGCCTCGAGTTCATGCAACTTTTAAGAAACTTTTTATATCCTTCATCCGGCGCTTTCGACTCGATTGAGCGTTAAAGTCAACACTCGCTCGAGACTTTTCTCAGTAACCCCCCAGGCGTGTATTTTTGTTACAATGATGCAACTGCTTTCTTCGCCGGCTGTGTATATAGAGTGCGACGAACTGTTGCGCGCGAGCCTGCGCAATTAAAGTTTCACGTGCAGCACGGATAAAAAGTAAGGTATTTATTTTGCGTCTGCGTGCATAAATAAAGTCGAGAATGATATTTGGTATGGGTGATGTTTTGCTCTGAAAAATATCGGGGGCCGCGTGACCAAATGTGTAAAACCGAAGTATACTTGTAATTTGTAAGTTGCTCGACTTTATATCGACTCGAGTAACATTTATCAGACAAATTGGATTTTTTGGATATAACTTTGTAGCTATTACTAATTAGCAATAAGATCCACATTCGCAACCCTTCCTCTATCCCCAATAATTACTTTTTTTCCTCAGGATATATCGCGTAGGGATATTAAGCAGCATCGATAAATAACGATATTAAAATTTTGGAAAAAGTCGAAAAATCGTTTTTCTACATCCGGCGCTATCGTCAAGCCTGAGTCCAATAGAATCTTGATTTTACAGCTTGAACGAGGACGTGAACATTATACGCGCATCGTAAAGAATATGCAGGTGCGTCGCCACTGCGTGCGCCTTGCAACCTCGTGAGTTGTAATTTCGACTTATTAGTATGCGCTCGCATGAAATGCGTTAATGCTTATCGTTTATCACTTTACGACTTGGTACACGCGCCGATAAAAGCTCTTAATTGAAATTCATTAAAATCTCTTTATTCGATTCAACTCGATGGGACATTAAACTATTCGAGCCTTGCGCATTCGCTTAGCCTATTATAATCTTTTTCTTGTATCGTCATTTATGACGGTTCTCGTTTGCCAAAATCGAATTCAATAGTTGCATCTTAATTCGTCAGTAATTTTGATGGACTTAAAACACTGTAATTCGGTCGTGACATTGATAATTCAAGCATAATCATCAGTTTATATTATTATTATATTTCTAGTACTTTTCACGCCAATTACAACTATATGTTCGTAACAAAAAATGAGAACAGTCCATTGGTACATCTTTATTTTATAAATGCTCCTCAAAACTACTCCCATGAAATGGATGATCGAGTAAAGCCAACTCGGGCACAGAAGAGATCAGCGATACAAACCAATTTCCGGCACTGGAAATTTCAGTTTCTCTTATATACAAGCCGAGAGAGAGAGAGAGAGAGAGAGAGAGAGAGGGAGGGAGAGTCAAGCAGCAGCAGCAGCAGCCCCATTAGAGCCGGATAAAAAGCAAGCGCTCTTCGTCTCATTGAGCATAACGAAGAAGGGAGAGAGAGAGAGAGAGAGAGGGCAAAAGATAGAGGAAAAAGAAAGAAGAGAAAGAAGAAGATGAAACAGCGAGTCCTTTGTCCCGGTCTTCCTTGACAAACGTGTAAATGCGACAAATAGGCCGTACGGCAGACGAGAGAGAGAAAGCGGAAAAAACAAAGGAGTCGTCGTCTCTCCCGGACTCTCTTATATGTGCGCCACGTGGCGCGTGTTCGCTCGACCGAGCGCTTATGCCCCGTGCGCATGAGCGCTCGCTCGAGCGTATATATATATATATAAGAAGAAAAAAATTGCAAGAGGGGAAGAATATATATCGCGCGCGCGCGCGTACATCCGCGAGGAAGCTATGGCCGAGGGAGAGAGAGAGAGAGAAGAATCGAGCGCCATACAGATACGCATACGGCCGGCCGAATCTCATTAATCGATTTCCCTTAATTAACGTAAACGCTATAATTAGCGTAATCGAAGGGATGCGACTCAGCGTGTGTGTCTGTACGCGCGCGTAAAAGGAAGGGTCTCGCTCGTGCTATATATATATATATATATATGTATGCTTCTATATACATTCGCTTCGTTATTGACCTTGCGCCGTTACGACCTCCTTTTTTCCCCTCCACCTCCCGGTTATACCATCGCTTCTTCTTCTATACTTCTTCTGTTTCGTCGTCGTCTTCGCGCAGCGGGCGGCCCAGTCGAGCGCGTGTATAGCCGCGAGCGAATCTTTACTTTGGACGTCTTAGACCCGAGAGAGGGAGAGAAAGAGAGAGAGAGTCTGACCGGAGGGAAGAGAGGAAAAAACACGGACGGAAAGGGATGCGAGTGGGGTATGAAAAAAAAGGGTCGAGGAGTGACGCTTTGTTCTTTTTGTGTGTGTGTGCGTGTGTGAGCGTGTGTGTGTGTGTATTACCTGCAGCACAGTCGCAAAGTTTGGAGACTTGGTGATGTGGAATGTTGTAGGTGTAATTCACGCGAGAGAGATGACATAATGGAGTGGCGTTGGTGACGACGTTTGGGCCACTCGGAATTACGGTGATTAGAGTGCATAAAAGATTTATCGAAAGTATTGGCTATCGTGCGGTATATACGGGAGGAGGAGAATTCAATGCGATAATTGTTCTGAATTCATTTGCACTCGCTCGTGTTGTACAGAGATACGCTCTAATAGGATTAAGTATAATGGGGCAATCTATAAACACGATATAATTTAGATACATAGTCTAGAAATTGTATCGCCACTGTGTTGAGGCGAAATCGAGGTATGTGTGTGCATTTACACCGAGCGTGAAACAGTTATCTCCGATTTCAACAAGTGTTTTCAATCAAAACAGACTGAGACTCGCTCGCCCCTACCCCGCCCCCTCTTATATACAACAGACTACCGGTAAAACGCCGGCTCGTGATATATCGCAGTCAATTCCGCAAGAATTTCCGAGAGAGCGTCGTAAAACTTTTAAGAAGTTCACCGCTCTCTCTCTCTCTCTCTCTCTCTCTCTCTCCTCTTCCTCCTTCTCCCCACTTCTATTATGTATCTATTATCGACGCCTTTTATTATATCCCACCGCATTATATTACGTTACACTTTAACGAGCATAAACATGCCTTGCACTTATCTTGTTAGACACAGAGTTGGGGCTCTCGAGCCTAAATGGAAATCACTCGGTTAAATTAATTCGAATATTAATATCTCTATCGCCGCCTTACAAGCTATAGCCTCGGCACGTATATATGTATATATATATATATATATTGCAGTGTGACTCGGGAACACGTCTTAAACACTTTCGACGTTACACGCAATATCCCACTATACCCACTCGAGGCACTCAGATTCAGATTTAGATAAGGCGACTCGTAGTCGAATTACACGTATCATCGTGTTTGTACACGGAGAGAACATTTCTACCCCAAAGCTTGAATTAATAAAGCTGAGCTCGTAAATCCAAACTTCTTCTTTTTAGAGAGAGAGAGAGAGAGAGAGAGAGAGAGAGAGAGAGAGAGAGAGAAAGAGATAGAGATGGAGAAATCTTGTATGGTTTCGAAAGCTCGTTCAATTGGATGAATCGATGCGCGCAATGCTCGGCGCAATCCGATACTCTTTCGTCTGTTGGCGGGGGAGCAGGAATCGCCGATGAAGGAGATAGTTTTACCACATATATATAAATAGGATGCAGAATTATGATTACATGTCAAATATCACCATTAAATGCCGAGCAGCCATTCACGTCGAGACAGACGCACATCTTTTCTTATATTACGCAAATAGCAGGAGCGATCTGTCGCTACTCCAGTTTTACAGATTATCAGAGCTCGTCCCTCTTAATTGTTTCTCATCTTCCTCTTTTGCCTCCGTAAAAGCACGAGCAAATCAAGTCTCTCCCTCCCTCTTCTTTTTTCTCTCAGCAATTCCCTTCCTCTATTATAATACATCTCTGTCTTTGAGCGTCCATACGGAGGCTGTCGAGTCGTGCGGTCTGCACTCTCGCATAATTCTCGCATATTTGTATGTGTGCCTGCGTGGGCGACACCGACGAGTATTACACACACACACACGCAAACAAACGCGTGTAAAGGGTGTCGTTTACTGACGCCCTTATACCGAGCTTGCCGCTCCCGGGTGTTGCGTGCTTCTCTTTTTATTCTCCCTCTCTCGCAAAGGTTCGCAATTCACCGTCCACGTTCCCTTTTCTCCTCTCGCCCTTTCTTTCTTTTTAGGTCACAGACGAAGACGCACAATTCCTCTGCCCTGTACCCGCTGCGTACGTTTCTTTTTATTTAACCTGAGCTGCGAATATTGTCGTGCTAAAATCTTTTGTACAGTATAGGTTAGTGTGTAGTTTGTATTAGGGAATCATTGGCTTGTCGAGGGGGATCGAATGCAGACGAAAACCTGAAAAGGCTAAGATGGTATACTAGTCACTTTCCCGAAGAGCACGATAGATGTTTATATGCTTGTAGAGTACGGAAAAATCGTAATTGAATGTTGCGAGCGATGCTTTAATTCTTGGTCAAATTTTTTCGGAGAGCTTAAGCTTTACACAATGCTAAAGCTAGCAACTTACTTGTTACTGATCGGAACCTTCGATTCAAATCGTATTATGGATGTTTCTTAAGTTGATTTAACTTTTTCTCGTGTATAAACAGAGATGTTTCCAAGATGTAATAATAATTTCATTTGATGATCACTATGCATATGTCAGTTTTTTTTTGTTTATTTTATCGGTTCTTTTTATAACCCTTTGCAACAATGACGCGTCGCCCGTGTAAAAATGATTTATATATGTATAATTATATACACTATCCTATATAACTCTATATATAAAATTATATGATTATATATAATTATATATAATTCTATATAGTTTTCAACTCAGAACTCTTCACTTTTACTTGCGTACATTATATATAATTATATAAACCATGTATAACCATACATAACTATTCATAACTGTATACAATTATACATGCTCTTTTATACATTGCGCATTGTTAACGCTAGGAGGCGACCCGTTTCTTGCTCTTGCAGGAGAAAACCAACGCTTAGTGTATAAGTATAACCCAGATTCCACTTTACAAAACTTTTTTTCGAAAGTTAAACATTTATTATTTGAGCACAATAACCTCTCTTCAGTTATATATAATTATACATTATAACCATATAAAATTAAATAGAGACACATCCATGTATATCATTATATATAGTTGCATGTATAACGCGTGAAATGGAAACTCAGGTAGTTACGTCCTGGAAACTATAGTAGTTGCGCGCGAAACTTATATAAGAACGAATAAGCGTCGCAAATAGGCGCAGCGTCGAACCGCCACGTTTATAATAGATCGAGCAGAAAGATTTGCTCGCCAGGCGGTACCTATATAAGCGAAGCACACCCAAATGGAAAAAAAAGAAAACGAGAAGCAGAGGAAAATAAAAGACGTCGCGACGAGACGAGGTGGAGGAGAAGGTGGAGCGGCGAATTAAGCGCGTCGGAATATGTTTGCGTAATGAAGCTTAAATTCGGGATCTCTCCAACGAGCAAACAGGAAAAGCCACTTGACTCGTCCGTCAAGCAGCGACTTATCTCCGCCATAATTAACGTATTTCATTACCGCTCCTTCTCTCTCTCTCTCTCTGCGTTTCATCCTCGCGATCGCAAAATTCAGCCGCGAGGGAAGGGTCGCCGGAATCGGATTCCTTTCGGAAGTCGTCCGAGAGCTGCTGCTCCTCCTCCTACTCCTGCCATTCCCCGTGGAGCGAGTCAAGAAAAAAACAAGGTCGAAAGGGAGGGAAAAAAAAGGAAAGAGAGGAGCGCATGCAGGGCCTCGAGACTCTTTCGACGTTGATAAAACGTATTAAGGTGGGAAGAGATAAGTCGAGTGGAGACGCGCGCGGCGTTGCAGGATCGAGGGGGAAAAGTCATCTCGTGTAAAAGTCTGCTGCGTAATTTTCTCCGCTCCTACTTCTTTTTTTTTTTTTTGGCGGCTCACGATAAAGTTGTTGTATTTTTTTTTGGATGAGGGCGGCATTATTCTACTTGATATGTAGCTTCATTTAGAATGTTGGTCGCTATACCTGCTGTTTGCTAAAAAAAATACCAATAAAGTAGTCATTAAGCAAGACCAAGCGGCAATCGAATCCTCGCAACTCGTTCTTTATGCCTTTCCTCTCTCTCTCTCTCTCTCTCTCTCTCCAACATCACATTACTGTCAAACCTAAAATATCCAAATACTTCTCTCTACATACCTGTCCTTTCAAATTCGCCAAAACAAAGATATAAAAAAATCTTCACCCACCGCCCTGTCGTCTTTCAATTAAACATGTCGGCGCATCGATGATTCCCTGCAGGTCACGTTTCATTAGAGTCAAGTGACACGCGCGCTCACTTGCGCTGGAATCGCTCGTGTACATATATAGACGGGAAAAGGAACGGGAGGTAGAAGCTCCGCAGCTCTTGCTACGATTAAACTGCTTTGCCAATTAATTAGTAAGGACTCGGGGACTTTGTGCTCGCGCGTCCGCTCCTGTCCCTAGGCCAGCGAGCGTAAATAAGTACACGCATATACACACGGAGTAGAAAGAGACAGAGATGTGCTGCAGCAAAGGGAATTGCCACGTCGAGGTGAAAAACAAAGGAAAAAGTAGGCTACGCGGACATGCCGCGCGCGAATGCACACACACACACACACACACACAGGTGAATTATATTTATCCCTGCCGCGTACGAAATGCGCGTTGCATAATTAAAGACGAGACCGCTAGCACATCGCTCTCTTTGCACGTGTTCGTGCGCGCGTGTATATATGTGCGTGTGTGTGTATACGCGTCGACACTCGCGCCTATACGAAGGTAATTGGCGAACGAGGAGAGACCGATAAAAGGGACTCTCCCTCTCTCGTATACGCACATCGTTCGGGCTATTAACTTTTTCTTTACCGCGACATAACTTTTTGTTCCCTTTTTCGTTTTGGCGGGTATTCGCACGTACACGGACACGCGCGCTGCTGGCGTTTACATCGATTGTTCGCGACCGCTGCATGTTTTCTCGTCGTCGCCCGACGACAATTCGATTCACCCCCGTGCGCGCTTCATATTCCAGCTCTTTAACACGCTCATTCGGTTTTGTTCTGCGCCTCGAGAAAAAAAAAACGACAATTTGCTCGTACACACACACACACATATATATATATATATAAGC
The DNA here is from genome assembly GCA_900490025.1 of Megastigmus dorsalis. Lineage (NCBI taxonomy): Eukaryota > Metazoa > Arthropoda > Insecta > Hymenoptera > Megastigmidae > Megastigmus > Megastigmus dorsalis. Next base: position 27,771 of record UELU01138521.1, on the reverse strand, counting down.
GATCGACGAATGAAGCTATGTATCTGAAATCTCCTACCCCCTCTCTACAAAATCCACTTTGCAACACCCACTCGGTTTGTGTGTGTGTGTGCGTAACGAGTCCGACCCTCTATATCCGCGTAATACACATCCCTCTATATATATCTGTCTGTTGGGATCCGTGATGCAGAGGAATAAACGCGCGGCACGTGTTTGCCGCGGCGAGTATAGAAAGAGGGAGGGAGAAGCGCGCGGCCGAGTATATACCTATAACGACTCGCGCACTCAACCGATATCCTCTTGCGTGTGCGGCCTCCGCTCTTCTGTACAGCATATATCTATAGCGAGAGAGAGAGAGGAAAAAAAGGACGGTATATTCCGCAGATAAAGTGACGACGCCGTGAGCGAGGAGGGGACGACGAGCTTTGGCGGTGCTGCTGCTGCTGCTGCTGCTGTCGCAATATGCACTTGCCTGTGTGTATGTGTGTGTGTGTGTGTGTGCGACTGTGCGCGCGCGCGTTTGTCCCTCGCGGGGACTTCCTGCGTCATTCCGGAAGCGAGGGCCGCGAGGGAGAGGAAAGGAGAGATGGATCGTCGGCCGCGTCGTCCACTCTTCTCTCTCTCTCTCTCTCTCTCTATCTGTGTGAGCGTGTGTGTGTGTGTGTGTGTGTGTGTAGGCTGGTGCGCGCGCGGCTCTCTGCGCTGGGCCGCTGATGGCCGGCCTAAGATTTCCGGTCGGGATCCCTTTCAGCGGATGGACGTGCGACTCGCTCGAGGCACGCAATCCCCGGGAAAAGGAGAGAGAGGCAGAGTGAGAGAGAGAGAGAGAGAGAAAGAGCGAGGGGCTATAGTACGACGCGCGGCTAATGTACGAAAATAAATTCGCCTCCTTCCACGCCGTCTATTTCGCTGGCTTTCTCTCTCTCTTTCTCTCTCTCCCTTTTGTCTTGCCCGTGTCTCTTACGTGTGTGAGTCTGTCTATTTCTTCTCTCGCTCGCTCGCTGAGCATTTCTTTTCCCTCTCGTCATCGCGGGACTGACGCCTCCCCGCAAGCTCTTTTGCATTTTTCTTTCTAGCAGCGGCCTTTCTCTCTCTCGCTCTCTCTCATTCTCGCTTTTTTTTTTCTAAGCTCGCTTTTTGGGGTCAGGAGGGAGGGGAAGTCGCGAGGGGAGGTGCTGCTGTTGCTCGATGATGTATGTTGTTGGAGAGTATAGATAAACGTATAGAGGCTGGTTTTCGGGCTGTTGTCTCGAGGCGGTCGAGACTCGAGGATGATGCGCGATCGGCTGTGCTCCGATTTGAAGTCGAGACGAATCAACAACGAGTGTTGGTCATAAATGTCATTGAGCTTTCGTAAATTCATAATTCCGTAGGTTCATTCGTTCGATCGGATTATATATGCTAAGATAAGTGCAGGTAAAGTATGCTATCGTTTAGATTTCTATTGGAAAACTGATGTTTGGGAATTTTCCGATGTAAATACGTAAGAAAAAGTTATTTCTTTCTATAGACATAAGATTGGTAGTTTGAGGGACCAGACTCAGTCGATCTATAACGAACCACATTTTACTAATCTTATATATATTTGTTTAAAAGTCAGCCACGTTCCGCAAGTTTAATGGGCAGCAAGACAAGTATATAATACTGAGAATACGAAAAACATGCCAATTACCAACGTCGCTTATCGCTAAATTTTCCACCATTCCCAGCAAATTTCCACGGTCGTCGCATTGCAAAAAGACGCTCTAAAAAATATTCATTCTAGGCGGCTACAGCAAAAGGGATGTAATCGTATTCGAACCGTCAAGTTTTCTCGACAAGACCTCATTAATGAATCTATGCGAAGTACCACCAAGATCGTATGATCGCATTATCATAGAATACCGCTAAAGCGAGAGAGAGAAACAGAGAGAGAGGGAGAGCGATAGGGTGCACCAGTCACTCTATTACCGTTTCGCGTAGCTCGCGGACGAGCCGCATACACGTATAGCCGACCCTCCTGCAACTCGCGATTTTTCAATGAAAATTCACCCCCTTCGCCCAAGGAAAGCGAGCGCCCACTCTTTTTTTTTCTATACAGAATCCACGGTGCACAAAGAGCGCGTGGAAACGCAACGAGGGAACAAGAGTGCGCGCGGTCCTCCCCCACCCCCCGGCTACCCCCCCCCCCCTCCTCCTTTAATTAAGCTCTATGCTCTCGGCCAGGAAAGAGAACTGCTGCAGATCATTCAGAGGCGGATCTAATTAAATTCTTCAAAAAGCAAATATTATCGTTAGCGTAATTAGCCGCTCTCGCGGGAGCTCGCACCGGCTGCACATCTCTCTACACTCTCTCTCTCTCTCTCGCGAATCGCTTTTTCGGCAGTGCTTATATATACGTGTATGTATGTATGTGTATATATATATATATGAAGCGGGGATAAAAAAGGAAGAACAATCGAAGGGGCAGAGGGAGAGAGGAAGAGGATTAAAAAAGAAGGAGCTCGCTCCGCGTGATCGGAGCAGCAGCAGCAGCAGCAGCAGGGCCGCGAGGAAGATTCTTTGTTCGAGCGAGGAATGAGAGAGAGAGAGAGGAGTAGACGCGACGAGGACGACGCAAAAGAGGCGGCGGCGGCTCCTATACTACTCCGGCCGGCCCGAGAGAGCAGCTCTCGCTCCTAATTGACGGCTCTCGCGAATTTTTTTTTTCTCTCTCTCTCTCTCTCACTCTCTTTCTCTCGCGGACCAGATGCCCCTCTCTCTCTCTCTCTCTCTCTCTCTATAGGACGGGCGGCTGTGCAGGAGGAAGGAACGAACAACCGGGCTATATAGCACACGAGTCTCGCGAGAGAGCGCGAAGGCCAGGGAGAAGAAAAGAAGAGGAACAAGAAGGAGAACGAAGGAGTCGAGGCCCCTATACTCGCTCTCTGGCTTTTTCTCTCTCTCTCTCTCTCTCGCTCTCTCTTGCTCGTGCTATATAGCTCTCTTTCGCGAGAGCTGCCCGCGGACCCGGTCTTCTTTCTCGCTGCCGCTCTGCCGACGCCGCTGCTGCTGCCTCTCTAGTCCCGTATGCAAAAGAGAACAAGAGGAGAGAGAGAGAGAGAGAGAGAGAGAAAGAACGAGAGATGCCTACAGCCGCATTAACGCGCGCCGGTATTCGCGAGTCGCTCTCGCTCGCGCCTTGGAAACTGCCAAGTTGCGCGAGCCCGGCTTCTTTTCTTTCCTTCTTCTCTTTGCTTCTTTCGGCTTTTTCTCTCTCTCTCTCTCTCTCCCTCTCTTTCTCACTGTTCTCTTTTACTCCTTCTTTTACGTCCCTCTTCTCGCTGCGCTCTCTCTCTCTCTCTCTCTCTCGTTTATTTTTTTGGCTCTCTCATTTTGCCAGCTCGTGTGTGCTGCGGCTTGCATACTCGGTCGTCGTCGTCGTCGTCGTCTCTCTCTCTCTCTTACTCGCTTTTGGCGAGTTCTCCTTCTTATCTCGGCTGCGCATCTATACGCTGCCGTTGCTACTTATACCCCCTCTTCTCTCTCTCTCTCTCTCTCTCTCTTTTTCTACCAGCCGAGGGAACGGCAATATATTCAAGTAAGTGCTTTATTTTAAATTGATTTTTAGGTCGCGGCTCGGCTCGCGCGTCGTTTTACTACTCTGGAGGCCTTGTTTGGCAGTATAACGAGTGTAGCCGGCATGATTTGTTCTGTTTCGAGAATAATCGAGTTACAAGCTTAACGGGTGCGAGGGAAAATTCGAGTGCATAGTATCTGCACGCAACTTTTATTTGTCCGTTTACGAATTGGGCAAATAAGGTTAATGGAAAGTGTTAATACGATACGGAAAATGTTGAGCATCGAATGTTCAGAGACGATCGTCGATTCATCAACAATAGCCTATATATTGGTATTATGTCAGTCTCATCACTATCACTGGATAATCACCGGCATATAAACTTCACTCACAACGGACAGTCGTATATAATCGCTTTCGTACAGACGCGAGCCTCTTGATGCGCGGCGAGCCATTATATATACATATATATACGAGTGCGTGGCAGCGGCCACAACAGGTATACACATACATAACACGTGTGCGACTCTCCTCGCGAAGGGTTCGGCTCTCGAGAGCGCGCTGGAAAGAGAGAGAGAGAGAGAGAGAGAATCGATAATTCGCGAGAAAGAGTCGGGTCGTCGGGCTAATGATGCTAAAATCCAGCTCTCTCTCTCTCTCGCTCTCTCGGCAAGTCTGCAGCTCTAACGATCTCATGACTCGAGGCGCGAACCCATTCTCTTATACATATATATATATATGTGTTATATACATGCGAGCCGAAGCTCTCCTTCAACTGTGTATATACATACATATATATATAGGGATTGCTTTCCTCTTGCGAGCGAAAGCAGGGCTCGCGCGCAACCATCATATAATGCCGCGAGGCTCTCTCTCTACACGGCATTTATAGTTGAAGTAGGTTGTAGTTTGTAGAGAGAAGCGCCAGCAGGGCTCGCAGGACGTGTTCCGGGAATCTCTTTTCTTTTTCTCTGGCCCTTTATCTTTTCATTTTTTCTTTTTTTTTTTCGAGAAACTAAAGAGAAGGAGACTTTTTGAAAAGTCCGCGCGTGTTGGCACGGAATTTGAAAAAAAAAAAGGAGAAGTCGGTCGCCCTTGTCAAATATATATAGGACGAACTAGCACTTGGACGTTGTATAGTCGGGATGAAGAGGATTTCGTATATGTATGATGGATTTTGAATATTTCCGTGATGTTTCGTTTAATCGTACAAGTGTATGTGTAGATTTTAGTGGACAGCAGGTTGTAAGACGTCTGATCTTTTTTGATTCATACTTTTAGTGATGCACAACTTTTGTTTAATATCCGCACTTTTATAATACTCATATAGTTTCGTATTATTCTAATATTTGTAGTATTAACTGATAAACCTTTCGAATTTCGAAATAAGAATTATTTGAACAAATTCTATTTATCCAGTCCAGAAATATAATCGCCCAACCCGCATAACCCTAAAACTCCAAAATTCCGAAAGAGGACGAAAAAATATCCGAGAGCCAAATCCCTTTCGATCAAAATAGCCGAGCTAGAATTTTCATATAAAGGCTATACGCTGCTGTCGGGCGTCACTGGCAACGGGCTCGAATCTATATATACATATATATATATATATATAAAAACCTTGTACGCCGGATATTTCGAAAACTCTCTCTCTCTCTCTCTCTTGGGTTGCTCTGGACGTATATATAGGAGCGTTTTCCAAAAAGCGTCCGACCTAAAATCCGCAAGAAATTCGCGAGTTCAGCTCACCCACACAGCAACGCTCGACGTAAATATCGTGCTGCTGCTCTCTCTCTCACACACACACACACACACACACATGCACACACACAGAGAGAGAACGATTCCTCTTTCCTCGTCCGCTGGAATTCGCGCTTTCGCGCTCATTCGGCCAAGGTAGAACCGGCGGCGGCGGCAGCGGCAGCAGCAGTGCTGCGCTGCGGAATCATGAATCCGTGAGTTGACGAGCTCGCTCGCTCGTAAATTCGCGAGAGCGAGCCCGGCGAATTTCGAGAAGCGGCTCGCTGCTCGTTCTCTTTCATCCCTGCCCCTTTTCCTCTCTCTCTCTCTCTCTCTCTCTCGCTGTTCGCTGCGGCACATCAGCCACCCGACCCGACCCCTCTCTCTCTCTCTCTCTCTCTCTTGCCGAAACGAGAAAAACGACCCCGAGACGGGTGAGAGAGAGAGAGAGAGAGAGAGAGCGATGAAAACGAACGCGAGAGCCTGGCTGTGCTCGCGAGTTTATGTGCGTATAGATGGCTTTGCTACGCGAGCTCGCGTATATATATATGTCTGTGTGTGTGTGTGTGTGTAGGTTCCTGTCGCGAGAGCCGCGAGGGTGTTCGATCGATCGGAGGGAAGTATATATAGGACTGGCGGGAGCTGCTCTCATTATTATCCTTATACAGGTTTTACCTTCGAATTCTTAGTTACGAATTGACAGCCTTTACATTTTTACATTACGCTAATTCAACTGCCTTTGTTTTCGTTCATATACAATCGATGATAATTGTTACTGTCCATTGTCAAAAAGTGAAAATAATAATACAAGATTCAAGTCCATCGTAGCTCGTTTTGATTAGAAGTTTGTACATTAATCAATCACACGCCGACGACTTATTGCTACCTCACATAGAGGAACCGTGGTTTTACATTAACGATATTTCTAGCTGTTTTTTTTTGCAGCTCGATAAGTATATATGTATACCGTAATACGAAAAGAGAATTCTTGCACGCGCCCAATTTTCGTACACAACAATCATCGGATATGTGAAGCTGGCACACCTCTCGATGCCTGCACGAAAAACACCGTGGAGAGCCAAACCTTACAGTACCTCGTCCGCCCATACCGCATCGGTGTGCACCGTCATCGCGAGCTCGGGCTAGCGGCACAGCAGCTGCCACCGTGCGACGTTTTATTCGCGTCCGCGCGAGTCTAACCCAAAAAGTGCACCGAGACGTTAAAACAAAGCTGTTGCTCGATTTAGCACACACACACACACTTCCCCGTACACGTCCATTATGCACACATTCGGCCCCCGCACGTACTCCGGGTTATATAAAAGAAAGAGAGAGAGAGAGAGAGAGGAGGGGAGAGAACAGTTGGTCGCGGCCAGGCCAAACGACTCGACGCTTTATTACCGCCGAAAATGATATACACACACACATATATATATGCGCGTGCGAGCGTAAGGCCTAGGCTCGATTAAAGCCACTGTATCTCCAATTAATTCCAGCTTGGTTGACGGTCCTGCGCCACCACTAGCAGCAGCACCACCAGCGGCAACTCCACCTTTTATCCCTCTTTTGAGCGTTGCGCGTTTTACACGGGCCGTCGTATATTAACTCCAGTCAAAGTTGGGGTATGCGCGTATATAGCGCTGCTGCTGCTGCTGCTGCGGCCTTCTCTCGTTTCGCCAGTCCCAAAGTTTTCCCGCTGCTATAGCTTTCCCTCGCTCTCTCTCTCACCCCTCGTCACCTTGATTTTCCGTCCCCCGGATGCGAGAGCGACTATAGGTGTTGGCTATATACATAGTATACCGCGACCCTGCGCAGCTGCTCCGGCACATCTTCGTTTGTAGTCGCGCGACGTGCCGATCGCTTTTCACGACCTTTCAGCTGCGCATGCGGTCCTCTTTTTCCTTTTTTTTTTTTGCCACGGTTGCAGGCTTGAATGTTATGCAGCTTGGGTTGTTCGAGGTGACCGAGCCTCGTGGATTTCGTGAAAGATGCAAGTTTTTCCGTTTGATTTGCAGGAGTTGTCTTTTTTTTTTTTAAATATAAGCTTATCTTTTGTATAGCTAAAAAGAGAGTTCATCGATCGAGTTTATTTTATTGATATGGGATGGAATAACTTCAGGAATAATTGCAGATCATTGATTAATTAATAAGCAGGACGATGACTATTATAGCATATAGGAAACTTATATAAAACGAAAGAATAACGAACGTTTTTAGGCGAAAGTTCGCCAATGCAAAATGAATCAGGTTTCTTTAAAATACATCGCTGACGAATATATTATGCACATGTCTGATTTGGCGCGCTCGCATATTAAAATATTCTCCAAAATATCGACCGGTTTTTGCTCATTAATCAGAGCTATTTATTATTGACCACTCTGTGCTCTTATATATATACATATATTCGTTTGTTCAACGCTGACCCATCCATTTATAATTATAGAACTTAATCCTCTTTATGCCCCAAGATTAAACAAAAAAACGGCGTAGTTAAAACAAACTCGCCGGCAAACACCCTGAAATAAATAAAAAAAAAAAGACACATGTAATTTTTAACGCTTTGCACTGCTTTTATTGCTTGAATTAGCAACGATGCGGTCACGAAAAGAACAAGTATACAATACTATATACGACAAAATCACAACTCGATCATTGAAAAGAACGTTCTCGCGTAAAATAAATGCGTTCGCGAATCAGTCCGACGCTTTTGAATTCCTAAGAATCCTCGCTTATATTCCACACCAGCCGCTCACTCGGCAAACATACAAAATGCAATCACTTTAAGAATGACAGTCTCCTCGTGAACTCTAAGGTACAGCGATACATCGCACCAACCGCCGCTGTACAAAACGGAAAATCAAACTTTCTTCTCCCCAGCCCCTCAAACCCCTTTTAATTGACAATCGATTGCGCTTCGATGGATTCCGCTCTCGTCGCTCTCCACCGTTTTAGCCGAAAAACAGACGGCGCTCCCCATCTGGCGCGAAGAATCGAGGGAGAGATAACGTCGGCGGATCGCGCGGGGAAAATAGATTTTCGTACAATTAACGACTTTCTCTCTGCACCCTCGGCACGCGTGCGACGGCAAAGAGGCTGCGATATACGCTGCTCTCTCTCTCTCTCTCTCTCTCTCTCTCGCTGAGCGGCAAACAGTGATTAGAGAGGAGAAAAGTTGGCCGAAAACTTGGTCGAAAACAAAAAAGAGAGCGGGGAGGAGGAGAAGAAGAGAGAAAGTAAGAGCCGCGTGTAGTCGCAGAGGCCGAGAGACTAGAAGGGGTGAAGTGAATTTTTCTCCCTGCCTCGGCAGAGCCTCGTATATATATACACGTGCACGTTCCCCGGCAGTTATAGAGAAAAAAAAAGGAACCCGCGGAAAGACGAAGCAGAGGAAGAGAAGGAGGAAGAAGAGAAGAAGAAGAAGAAGAAGAAGAAGAAGAAGCGGCGGCAAAGGCCGAGGGCCGCGAGGGAGTAAACGTCGAGGGGTCGTTAATTTCTCGATCGCCTTTCTGCCTCCACCTCTGCCTCTGCTCTCTCTCTCTCTCTCTCTCTCTCTCTCTCGCCTACGCTCCCCGTTCTTTCTCTTTCTCTCCCTCGCGTCTTTGCCCCGCGGTGTGTGTACCGGCCCCGTCTTCTCTACTATACACATATATATACGTGTATATATATACGCGCGAGAGGGAAAAAAAGGAACGTCGCGTGCGCCGAAAGCGCTGCGCAGTAGCGCCCTTGTGCCTTGGGTAAGAGGAAGAGAGAGAGAGAGAGAGCGTATAGACTCGCGCGGCGGCGGCGATGCTGATGATGAAAGAGGATGGGAAAAAAGAGAAGACGAGAGCGGGTGGAAAGAGAGAGAGAGAGAGAGGAGAGAGCGAAGAAAAATATAGGGATCGCTGATTTTGCGCGCGCGAGCGTGTACTTTATTGTCCTTCGCGTCTCTTCCTCGGCGAGTTTCTTATGTGTGTGTCCGTGTGCCCGCGCGCGAGGAGTGCAGCTCTTCGATGCAACCTCTCTTGGTCGCGCCTTCATTTGCATTGACGAGCTCTCGGAGCTTATGTTTCTGCAGTTTCGTTTTTCTTTCTACATCTAATGGACGGTTTGCACTTTTTCTTCCAAGGGTTGAACATATATTATATATACGGTTATTCTGTTTGTGTATGTGTGTGTGTATGGCGATGCTTGATTATTGAAAAGCGCATTTGAGGATGATTCCTGAGTATCCGAGTACGCTTGAACACGTTTACGAGTGTTTTAAGTTTACTTTATTCTTTTTTCTTTATTTCGACATTTTGCGATTGAAATGTAATAATGGCATAACTTATTGGTTTCATAAAGAAATTCGAATGAAGAATTTCTCCTGTCACTGCTTAGCTATAATGTTAGGTTTTGAGGAGAAGCAGAACACTTGTGCCCCAAAATTCGTCTTTTGATTTCTATATTTCGATGTTTCTGGCATTTATACTATGATTAATCACAGAATCGCACGAGAGAAGAGCGTAGGATGTGAATTCGAATGTCGAGCTTTGTTTTTCAATCTTCAATATAATTATGACACGAAATAAAAATATTTTACATCGTGTTCTGCTGTATAGAAAATTTTATTTAACCGTCTTCCTCGAAGCATACATATATTTAGCTCGAAAAATAATAACTGGCGGCTTAATTACGACAAGTAAGTGGCGAGCAGTATAATATAGATACGGGGCGAAGCGAACATCTGGAAGCAGGCAAAGTTGGTACAAGAGCCGCTCGCCGCGTAAATTACTCGCTCGTCAAAAGACCTCCTACCATCTAGTGTACACTGCACGAGCATACAAAAAGTCCACTCCCACGCAACTGTTAGCGGGAGACCCCCCCACCCCCAACAAAAGTCGCGCACAATAAAACACGCGCAATATACGCACATATCGCACCGTCAAATCCATCCAATCGACTCTCTCTCTCTCTCTCTCTTTCCCTTTACATAAAGGAGCCGCATAGCAGCCGCAAATATACACTGTATATACGGCCACATGGGAATAACAGAGAGAGAGAGAGAGAGAGCGGCGAAAATCGTGATTTTCGAAAGGGCCGCTCGAAAAAGGGGGAGAGGAAACCCGTTTGTTGCGGGCACGTCTGCACGATCTCGTGGCCGTGCAACCGCGCGCGAAGACAGCGTATGGAAAATTGGCGGGCGCAGGAGGAAGAGAGACAGAGAGAAGGAGGCGGCAGGTGCGCCCGTTAAATCGACCTCTCTCTCTCTCTCTCTCTCGCAAAAGAACCGCTCGCACTGCAACGCCGCCGGACGCGCCTGCAAATTCAATGGCACGCGAGCGAGAGAGATAGAGTGTAATATAAGGATCTGAGAGGGGAAAAGGATCGAGCGCGTGGGCTTGCGAGGGGAAATCGTTCTGTGCAGGGGTAATATTTTTATTTTTTTTTTCATTTTGAGAAATTAATCGTACGGTTAGTCTGAGAATCTAGAGTCGAGGTGCAACAGAGTTTTTTTATATAGGTTGAGCAATGTGGAAAATGTTGGATTGAGGAAGTGAGCAATTATGCGCTGTCGATTTGCGAGTTCTTTTTGGAGTGCTTAATATTTACTTTTCATTCATTGTATTAATAATTTGAAACTAGCATGTACTCGTTCTCCATAAGACATGAAATTGGGGGGAAATAGTAAAAAATTAATAAAGCTTATATTGGATTGATGTTGATTTTTTCGAAATATATAATATAATTAGAGATTAGCAAAAGGAATGTATGATCTTATTTATTAATTGTATTTGACTATTAGTTTCTTACTAAAGTTTCATTCCATTATAAGCTAATTGTGTTTTTTTTTGGTTTCAGGTGAGTACTCGTTTATAAATTCATTAATTTATAAGTTGGAAACTTTTTTATGTAACTATATATCGGGGACAGGTACGTATATACTTTTTTAAACCGTTTTGTAAATCGACATAACATTGTTCTACTCCAAAAATTTAAATCTCTATGTTAAACATGGATTGCCACTAAGTACAGTTTAAACTGCGCATCTGGCTACAATTAAGACAAACGCAGAAATTTAATAGAGTCCTGCAGAGCACGTGGAAAGGTCGATTGTCTCTGGCGCGGAAAATCCCACGCACAGCCGAATATATAAGTTATACACGCCCATAGTCGGGGAAAAACTTGACCAACGGCCCCAAATTGCATCCGTCGAGACAAAACAAGTGCGTACAAGTCCTAAAATCCGGGTTAACGTATAATATACGGCGGAGTCTTACACGCGAAACATCGTTTGTGCATAGGGCCTGTAAAGCTTATCCGCCGTCGTGTCGCACACCCCGACGTCTCCGGCGGCAATAAAAACTTTTAATCCGGCCCACTTGTACTCGGCCATCCCTGGACTACCTACGGAAGCCCGACCCATTGGCCGCGCATTCCCCTCAAATCTTCGCTTTCGCGCGATCCGCACATTAACGCTCCAAGGAAAGCCAGCTGCGCGGTCAGAATTTACTACGATGCAGGCCCTCGTTAAGCACTCTTACACTTTCCTCGGAAAAACCGCGTCTCGGCGTGTCTAGCCAAAACAACAACCCAATAACTCTGTAAAATTTGACAGGGTCTGGCAGGTAAAAGTCGTCGTCGACGGCGACTCCTCCTTCTATTCTCGCTTCCTTTCACGAGGGTACATCACTTATATTATACGTAAACGTCGCATTTTCATGTCGAGGCGTCGCGTCATATAACGCAGGACGCGAAAGGCAGTCGGCCACCGTAGTTGCAGCTACTTTAGATATTGAGAGAGAGAGAGAGAGAAATAATAGTATAATCTGGATGGTAACACTAAAATGGACATCAGGACATTCGTAAATAAATAGTAACATTTATTCTAGGTTTCACGTGGACCGTTTCTGAAACGTTTCTGCGACGTGACCAAAGAAACTTTATATAATTCATTCACGGACAAGAAATATTTCACAAAAGTTTCTAAAACATTCCTTGAGACACCAAAAGTAGACATTTCCAGGTTTCTAAAACGTATCTTCCACGTTCTCCAATTTTTCGAAAAATGTTCCTAAATTTACAAAGAAACGTTGTAGAAACGTTTCTTCAACTTTCGATTCTATACATCAGGATGTAGTGCAGTATAAAGTTACTTTTTATCTTCGCTATAAGCCCATATATTGAAACACACGATAACAACTCAATTACTTGTTGATAATAAATAGATCGGACCTAAGATATAGGAACGCATTTCCAAAATAGACGCGTATAAGTAACCTTAAGAAAACCTGCAAAATATCAAAAACCTTTAGTTCTCTGCGCGTTTCGCGGCCCTGCAGCTAATAAGACAAGAGAATCTTTGGTGGGCACAAAGACGCACGGCAGTAGCAGGGAAAGAAAGAGAAATTGGGGGAGGGAAAAAATAAAGCGCAGTCAAATGGCAAGAGCGCGGCAGGGAAGATTTTCCCGTAGTCCGTTTTTCGCGTGGGCGTGCGTTTGTACACTAGTAGGGTCGGAGAAAGAGAGAGAGAGAGAGAGAGAGAGAGAGAGAAGAGCGGAGCCATAAGGGACAGAAAAAATAATGGGGGAGACTCGCGCGAAGCGGAGGAAAGGCGCATGGAAGCGCAGCGCGGCGGCGAGACGCTCGAAGAAAAGCGAGTTGTGTGGCGGTGGCGGCTTCCAACCGAGAGACCGGAAAAAAGGGGGTGGTGAGTGGGGTTCCGTTAATTACCCGAGATTATGGGGAAAATCCTTGGCTAGAGAGTGAGGGAGAGAGAGAGGCAGGGGAGAGAGAGAGCAAGGAAGAGAGACAGAGAGAAATCTGCAGGGCACCGTCAACCTCTTCTCGGGATCGGATCGATCGTGCGGACGCGCAGCACACGGAGAGACAGAGAGAGGGAGAGAGAACTCTGCCGAGGGCTTCAGCTCGCCTCTTCTCTCTCTCTCTCTCTCTCTCTCCCTCTACTGATGTATACGTCGCTCTCTCTCTCTCTCTTGGGCGCTCGCGTTTCTCGCGCACCGCTGCGCGCCTTTAAATTTCACGCGGAACGCTCGCCTCGCCCGTTTAACCGAGAGAGAGAGAGAGAGAGAGAGGGACCAAGAGAGCGAGCGAGGGAGAGAGAAAGACAGAGAGAAGGGTCTGGGCTCTGCCTGATGCCGGCTGGTCGAGAGAGGTACATAACGAAGGGAGAGAGAGAGAGAGAGAGGGAGAGAGCAAGAGAGGGTAGGGCAGAAAACGCGAACGCCGTCGCTGCTGCCGCTATATGCTGCTGCTGCCGGCACATTCGCTCGCCTCGCCAAAGCGACCGAGCGCACACGTATACATATATACACACATATATATAACCAGCTGGGTGTGTATGAACGAGGTGCAGAGAGAGAGAGAGAGAGAGGCTGCCGGAATTTTTCATGGTTGAAATTACTTGGGTTTTGAATATTTCAGTCGACCAGATACATATCTATATACATACATGTGTATATAGTTCCTTTTTTCCGTTTCGCGATATAAAGATGGGTTTGACGTTTTTTTGTCGTTGCTGCTGCGGTCGCATTTCGGCGATCGGAAAATTGTTTTCTTTGTTTTTGTTGCGCGATCGTATAGTGGCTCGCTGCACGTTTGTATTACTTTGTTTTAGTTGGTCGGTGGCGATCGTTTTACGCGTATTAGAAGAGGTGGACCAAAATCATTAATAAATATATACTCGGTGGGGTGTTTTGTCTTTTGCTTATTATTTGAAGAAAGGATCGCGAGAAACGATTGCGTTATACTTGTAGAATATAGTTTGTGAAACGAACGCAACTACCTTTCCATTATCTCGAATCGTTGCATTCTATTAGGATTCGATGTACCTGCCGAGATATTATTTTCGTAACGTGTATAAATCGGTAACGCGCAGAATGCCGTGGGATCGCGGCATATAAGTAGTTAAATAAACCTTATATATATCCCTGCCGCTACGAAATGATGATGGTTTGACTGTAGCACCGCACGGCCACTTTTTCAATCGAACGTCCGGCTGCGCGCGTGCTATTACGAACCAAAACCGCACCGAACCGATCGTCATTTCTCTCCCGCGAAATTTCTCAATTATCAATCTCCGACCGGAAATTTCACTGCCATTCAAAAAGAAAAAGAAAAACCGCGGCACACCCATACACGTACGCATATATATTCTCTGTCGCGCGGCACAAAGAGAAGCTCTTCCACGTCTATTCGCGCGTGTGTGTGTGTGTGTATGTGTAGGAGCGGTGGCGGCGGCGGCGGCGGCGACGGCGGCACACACTAGCGTGTATAGATATAGAGAGGCCAGAACTGCGCGAGCGAGCAAACGAAGGCCTTGGGAGGCGAGTATATATACGGCTCCGATATCGCGCGGCTCGATCGCTATTTTCGAGTTTCGTTTCGATCCGCGAGAGAGGCTTATATAGTCGGCGTTTCCCCCCTTGGCTCGGTACGGTCGACAGAGATAGAGAGAGAGAGAGAGAGAGAGAGAAAAAAGAGCTCCGAGCTCCGAGCTGTCCGTCAATATATAGGCTTGGGATGGAACGCGAGAAGGAGCGGCGGCGGCGGCGGCGGCGGTGGCGGTGCGACGAGCAAGCGTCAAAGTGAGGGACGGAGCGAGGAGGAGGATCGAAAGAGAGTCTCGACTATTTTTGCGCGCTTTTTTATCGGGACGCCGAATCGATGCGCGCGCGCGCGTTGCGCGAGGCCCTGAGGCTACTTTGGCCGGAGCGTGAGCCGCGTACATGTATATATACGTATATCTCTCGTCTCACTCTCTCTCTCTCTCTCTCTCTCTCGCTCTTTTCTTTTTCTTCTCTCTGTCTTTCTCGGCTATATTCGCTTGGCCTTTTTCTCCTCCGCTGCGACTCTTATTTTTTTGTGTTGCTTTTTTGGTTCGTGCTGCTCGTTTTATAATGCGTAATTTAGAGGTGGAAAACAAAAATAGAGGGAGGGGAGGTTCGCGCTGACGAGTGAATTTTTCGAGGGAAGTATGTATAGAGCTTCGCGTTCTCTGATATTCAAATCTAGCGCCCTGACGTAACATGAATTTCTGACGCTTTATTCCACGGTTTTGCTTTTTGGATATATTGTATAAAAGTTTAATGGATCCGTGTTATTATTATTTTGATGCTTATAGCCTGCGAGAAAATATATACACTTACAACATTATTCTATCTTTTCTGTCTAGCTCAGTACACCTTGTATCTTGACTTTTGTCTCGGTTTTCTGAAAATTTACTCCTAATTTATGCAACAACAAAGACAGCGTCATAAATTTTCATTAACTTTGCTCTTAATTAAAAATTCAATGCAACTATATAAAAAATTGCATTTAGACGTATTTTAATAATATGGGCAAACGCGTGCAAGATCCAAGGCTATATAGTCCATCTATATGATAGACCAACATCATCGGTGTAGAAAAACACAATCGGGTTCATCCGCACGAGATAAAAAGAACAAAAATTCATTTAATCAAAAACTCCTGCGGAATGATTCATCCTCGGACGCAGAACGGAATAAAAAAAAATCCCGTTCGCCCTGTTCGCTCGAATTTGAAATTTTCATCTCTCTCCCTCTCACTCTCGCACACTCGCACACTCCTAGCTTTGATTATACATGCATATCTCATACACGAACGGTCGGTTTGACCGCACGCGCTGCTCGCGGGGTATTATATATTCCCGAAAAACAGGCTCTCGCACTGCTTACACGCGCATCTCTGTGTGTGTGTTCCGGTCGAGGGATTAATTCGCCGAGGGCAAGCTCTCGCGCTCATTATGTGCGCGCGGCTTGATCGATTAAAGGCCCCGTCGAGAGAGAGAGAAAGAGAGATCGCATTGTGTGTAACGGCCACGCGGCTGCAGAGGGGCAAACGCTGCCCTCTGGGCTCTCCTATATATAACTTCTTTCGGCTCTCGCTCCAACTTCTTCTCCCTTTCTTATCACCCTTTTGTTGTTTTTTTTTTTTGTGCGCGGCAGAGGCTAGATCGGACTGCGCGCATCACGCAATTTGCGGGGGGTTACGAAGCTCTATACAATAGTCGCGCGTGCAGCCGAGAATTCCTGTAGGTATAAGTAAGCTGAGCCGCATTCAGTGCGCGCTGAACATTTCATTGCAGGCGCGAGCTGCGCTGCGTAATCCCGTAGTTATACTTTATAGTTGGCTCGCGAATATTGTGCGTGCGGGCTGATTGAATCGCTGAGAGAATCCGAATCCCAATATAGGCTAATATCGTTTTGCGATTGTTTATCACGACACCCTATGAAGAACTCTGCTCGATATCGCGACGGAATTCAAAAACAAGTCTAATAAATGACCGCAGTTTTGCGCTTCATCGACAGTATGCATATACTGTATAAAACGCTACATGCGTACATGCGTAAGTGCATGGGTATACAACGAAATGAACCTAATTGCCGAGCTATTCGTATATTAGCATATCCGCATAATAAAGAGTCGCTCTCTCAACTGTTTCCTCGAGTTTTCCCCGCTTAATCAGTTACGCACAACGCGGCCGTCCCTTATATAGCTGGCCTGAAAACTTCAACTTCAGTTGCCAAGCTACTATCTTACTGCTGCGCACAGCCGCCGTGTGTTTTCTAGCTCGTACACACGAACACTTGGGAAAATTGGGTTATACCGCGAGCATTTCCGATTCGCTATCCTCGATTACGCGGAATCATGCGCTCAAACTCGTCCTCCGATATAAATGCTGCGTGCGCAAAATTTGACTATATAGAATACAAAAATGCTTCTCTATACACGCGTTAGGTACTGCGAATGATAATTCAGCAGTTTGCAATAATCGAGCTATTCCTCTGCGATCCCTGAAAAACAAGCTTTCGGAAAAACCACCGTCTTAATATACAGGTATAGGTTAACCGATCGAGCTGCAAAAGATCAGTCCCTTGCGTCGTAAATTCATTCGACTCCGAGGTCGGCTGATCCGCTGCACTCGTCATAAACTCTCACTGCTCACCGAACATCGCCGCGTATTAACCGTCGTCGTTATGACTCGGCATAGACTATACAGGCGCAAAGCGCAATAAATAAGAGTCTCTGTATCGTTCCGAGTTCCTTCCAGAAATCCCAAAGAACCGCAAGAGCAGTAGCAGCAGCGACAGCAGCAGAACTGCACGGGGACCTTTAATTTGGTAATCCGCGCTCTGGAAGCTCTCCTCGCCACCTGGAGGCTCTCGGGCTATACAGACAGAGACAGAGAGAGAGAGAGAGAGAGAGAGAATGAGGGAAAAAAAGCCGCACATTCTCCCCTCGAGTGCGGGGCGCACTCTCTCTCTCTCTACCACCGCGGCCGTCGTTTCCTCGAAGTCATAAATAATCCGGGGATCAGCGGCGGTGCGCGTTACTCTCTCTCTCTCTCTCTCGGGGTCTGCACGCCGCTTTTCCCAGTGCGACCGGAAAAGCGCGCAAGAAAAGCCGCTCGCACAAGAAGGAGAGAGAGAGAGAGAGGGAGAAGTATACGCTGCTTCCACCGCGGTCGGTTATAATGGCCGAGTTGGGGGAGAGAGAGTGAGCTATATAGATGGGACTGGACGAAGGAGGCGAGAGAGACCGCGACCCGAAAATTCTCCGGCGTGGTTATATATAGTGTGTAGCGCGAAAGAGGGTTTGAGTTTGAGTTTGAGTTTGAATTTATTTATACAGACTAAGTACTCAGTGGTCCTGTACATCAAAATAATTCCTTGTGTCCTTGTGTCCGAGTGCGCATAGCATACCAGCAAATAAAATTAATAAAAAAAAAAATATATAACAACGTACGCAAAACAAAACCAAGGATAAAAAGAAAACACTTATATACTAAATACTAAATTAAGATATACAGAAAAGAAAAACAAAAAACCAAAAACAAACAACAAATATTAAAGTAGCGCTCTTTCCGCGAGTTAAAATTATTATTGCACCTGTACTCTATCTAAAAGATGTCTATAAACAATCGGCTTAAAACAAGGCCGCATGTACTCGCGACGGATGTTATCTGGAAGGGTATTCCACAGTTGTAGAGAGAGAGAGAGAGAGAGACAGAGGGAGAGAGCGAAGTCTTCCCCTCCTAAAGCCCGAAATTGCCGTGGCGGCAATTCAGCAGCACGCTTGACCTCGAAAGAAACGCGCGCGCGTTTTTCTCTCTTCCTTTCTCTCGCTCCCTTCCTTTTATTTCGTTCTTCTCTCTCTCTCTCTCGCACTCTGTCTCTCACACTCGCTTTCCTCCCAAAGGGGTTGAGAGAAAGGTCTCTCTCTTTCTCCGCAAATACACCTACACAGTTCCAGTGTATGCGAGGGTGTGTGTGTACTATATGTGTATGTGTCTGTGGGTTACAGTACGTATATACATATATATATATATATATAGGTATATGGGTAGCCGGGAAATTCGACTCCACCCCTCGTGTACGGGTGCGTGTGCCTGTGTGTGTGGCTGTTGGCACAGGATGCGCGCGAGCGCGATGAGAAGGAGGATCGGGGATCGTAATTTTTTTTCTTTCCCCTACCCTTATCCGACGCTCACCCTCTCTCTCTCTCTCTCTTTCCCTCTCGTCCTTTTGTTCCTATAGAACATCGTCGAGGAAGAATTGCGGCCGTCGGGAGAGGGATGCGCTTCGAGTAATTGGGCCAGATTCGCGGAAATTATCTAGAACGCGTTCACGGGGTTGTAACCTCTTTACATATATACATATACAATTATCGAGATAAGTAATTATTTCTCGGATCGAGAGCTTTCCCTGGAACGCGTCAAGTTGCGAGCACAAACACGTAACGTTTCGTGAACTCGTGGCTTACGTCAATACCGATTTCCTCATGTGCATAATATACTTTGAATTTGCGTGCTTTGAGAGGGAGACAATAATTTATACAGGTTCGAAGCCGAACGATTCAAGGGTTTTAATTGTGCCGAGACTTGCTTATATATTTAATCCTTGATTAATTGTGCGGTACTCCGCGGATGAGGCTAACAGATGTGTTATATATACACACCGGCTTTTTTTTTTTTTCGTTGTCGGTGAAGTTAATGATGGGAGTAAATTAAGGGTTGGAAGAAAAGGGGGATAGACACACTTTCCCATAAGCGGAGGCATTTTGACTATTCCTTCTCTAGTTTGGTTTTAATACTCGGTGTCCTGTGTCGATTGTAGCCGTCTCTATAACTATAGATAGGTCATAAGGAATCATGCAGTTTACCGAGCCAACCATCATCGAAATCGGTGTTTTTGCGATTAAGAAACAGCTTTTAGTCAACTATATTGTTAATAAACGCATCAACCGCAGGCGAACATTCAAAGGAATTCACCAGCATTTCGCCAATCCCCGGTGAAAAAACCCGCGCACTGCCAATCTTTAATAACACTCTTCGCAAAAAGCCAAAGAGCACACACCCCAAACCCTGCCGCTATACGTCACTCCATAAAATCCCTTACAATATTTACAAACGCGTCAGAGTTTTTCAGTGCTCTCTATATACTGCGCGCGTACACGTATACAACGCCGCCTCGCGCGAAAAACAAAGAGCGCCTGGTAAGCTAGAAAATGAAAAACGGCAAAAGAAGAGCGTTGCAGAGAGAGAGAGAGAGAGAGAGAGAGAGAGAGAGAGAAGAGGCGCACTACAAAGTGTATTTTATTTTCTGCCAAAGGACGCGAGCGCGCGAAGCAGAGCAGAGTTTCGCGATCCCGCTGAATTGTCTTCGCTCTTCTGCACTTTCTGACCGTTCGCGTACTACACAGAGAGCGAGAGAGAGAGGGGGAGGGGGAGGGGAAAGAGCGAGACTCAGCTTAACGATGCAGCCGCGTCGCCCGTTAATATTGCCCTCGTCGTCCTATACTCTCTTCAAATGCGAGCGAGCAGGAATACACGTGTATAGCTATATACACGAGACAAAGAGTGAGGGAGCGAGAGGGGGAGTAGGGGGAGGGGAGAAAAGCTCTCTCACGAGCGGCGCGGAGTAGCAGAGCTGCCCAGGTAAATAAATACTCGATATAACGGCGCGCTTACGCTCGACTTGCCCGAGATTATCTGCAGCAGCAGCGGCAGCAGCAGTCCAGGGAGAGAGCGAGTGCAAGTTTCCCTCGTTGCCTCTTCTCTCTCTCCCTGCGCCTCTATCTTTCGCACACCTCGGGCACTCGCTTCTCTTGGCCCAGAGGAGGCCAGACGGGCGGGATGAGCGGGAGGACGGGGGGGGGGGAGGGTTGTTCGACGCTCTTACTTATACATGTATATGTACGGATGCGCGCCGCCATGACGTTGCTACGTGTGTGTGTAGGCGCGAAGCTCCAGCTGCAACGGCTCATATATATGTATGTATATGCGATGTACGTTGCAGGCTCGCGTTGGTGTGCGAGAGTGAGCGAGAGGGAAAGAGAGAGAGAGAGGAAATTTTGCACGGAGATGAGGATGCCAAGTGAAAAAAAAGGAGACGCTTTGTTTGCGCGCCTCCGCGCTATAGCTCGCGAGCTTGCAAAAGAGAAAGAGCGAGAGAGAGAGGGAAAGAGAGCTCGGGATATTGGATGCTGCATTCGAGCGTTTGACTTGTTAATTGTGGAGGTGGGCTTTTTTCCTTCCTCCCTCCCCTCCAACCACCGCCCCTTTTTTCTCCTCTGGGCTGTTGTTGCACCGTTGGTTGTTTTGTTTTATTTCGAGAATTTTGCTGATCGATTGTCGGTGAATGCTGTACATTCCACGCAAGAGAGATTCGAGTGTTTGATTCCTAAACTGAGTGAGATTTCGGCGAGTGGCGAGCGGTCGTTTACGCGCGTTACTCGTTGGAAGGAGTTGAGGGGTTTTAATGAGGATTTCGTACCCCGTCGCCGGGGAATTTGTACACGGAGTTATTCTATTGTTTGCTAATTGTTGATTTGGTAAATAGGTTAAGACAATACGGCCGGATGGGAGACAATTTGTAGAGCAAGTTTGATATAGTTGTTTACTTTCTGGTGAAACTGATATCTTGCACATCGCGAAACTTAAAGCTTTTTCAATCGATTATTGCATTTCGACCGACGGACATTTTTAATATTAACTAATGAACATTTGAAACTTGTTGAGGTCGTAATATTGATTAATCTCGGTGAATTTAAATAGAATTAAATAATTTGCTTAATATTTCCCATATCTGATCAGTTCTCATGAAATTTTTTGCTATACCGCACCCCCCTCTGCACATCCGATCTAAATTACGACACCAAAGTATATACGCACCGCGAAATGAAACGTTCGTACGCATATATAGCCTCGAGCCGAAAGTTCTGTACATCCTCGAAGCCTTCATCAGCAATTAAAAAACTTTTGAAAATTAATAAGTATTACCGACGATTTACGAGAATCGAGCTCTGGTTCTCTCTCCACCGTATATATATATACTCGGGGGCTCATAATTTTTTGTTCTTCCTCTTTCTCTCTCTCTCTCTTCCTCTCTTACCCTCGCCTACATATATTCCCTCTACTCCGTTTTACGCTCGCGCATAATATATACCATCCCAGAAGCTCGTTGCCCGCAGAGAGAGAGAGAGAGAGAAGGTGAAACGGGAACTCGCTCGCTC
Source organism: Megastigmus dorsalis (assembly GCA_900490025.1). NCBI lineage: Eukaryota > Metazoa > Arthropoda > Insecta > Hymenoptera > Megastigmidae > Megastigmus > Megastigmus dorsalis. Next base: position 5,992 of record UELU01138521.1, on the reverse strand, counting down.
TGCCAAAGGGGAGCGGTATGGTCTTCTTCGCTCGCGAATGCCGCTCTCGCACGTAAACAATTAAATATATGAACATTTGAAAATTGCCAGGATTCCAGTCTCTCTCTCTCTCTCTCTCTCTCTGCTCGCTCTTTCGCTGTCAGACGCGAGAAAGAGAGAGGAGAGCGAAGAATATGGGGGTTGAAACGAGGCGAGCGAGCGCCGAGGCCGAGTATTAACGAAGGCGCCTAGCGCACTTTGCCTCTTTCCTCCTCCTTCTCCTCCTCCCCCTCCTCCTCCTCTTCCTCTTTCCCCATTCTTTCTCCTCTCGGCGTATACTGCCTCGCTTTGGCTCCGCGCTCCTTCGCTCTCTCTCTCTCTCTCACCCCGACTTCTTCTCGATTTTGCCGAGAAGGCAGTTTTCGTAGTAAGAAAGAAAGAGAGAAGAAAGTGGAAAGGGCATATAATACGAAAGCCCGGGGATAACTGAAAATTCATGTTCCATAATAGCGGGGAACATGTTTATTAGATTCGGCTCAAGTGTTCCTTTGAATGCTGTTAATGAACTTGTGATGTTGTGCCGCTGATGCTCGTGCAGATCCCCCGGATTAACCTTGTACCCCTGTTTTGCTAATGCGGATGTTACAATGCTCTTATCGTTTCTTTCTCCATTATATTCTATACACCTTTTGCCCCGACTACGTATTCATTTAGAGCAATGATTCCGCAACGAAGTAAAATTATCGTTTCGTAATACACCTCTGTAGACTATTTAGCGTGACGCAGTGAATCGATATATGCCGCGGTAACCTAGACCTTGTACTCTATGCATATACGCAAGGCTCAACAAAGTGTATTCCCGCGCAATCCATCATTGCCATTAACCTAAAGTCCAGACTCGGCAAGACAGTCCCGTAACATACGCCCATTAAATAAAACCGCGTAAGCCGCGTACATAACGCGCGCCGATCACGCGTTCAAATCCCTAAACGAAATCATTCGTCCCCCACTCGGCGGCGCGATCCCTGACACCAAGTATATATCGCTCAACCCTTGCATTACTCCGATGAAACTGCCTGGGCATCAACGGCAGAAGCGGCCGCACCGATGTTCTGACCTCCATTAAAAAAGATAAGCAAGTAATTTGAAACTTTTCTCAGTCCAAGAGAGTAGCAACGGCGTCGGCAACGGCGGTGGCGGCGGCCCCTTGGCTCAGCATCGCATAACCTTCTCCTCTTTCTCTCATTATCACCTCGTCCTCCTCTTCTCTCCTTCCCTTCTCGCGCTGCAGATCGATCTCCGGCTATGCCGTTGCCGCCTGAGATGTCTGCCTGCAACCTCGTGTCAGGCGGTCGGCTGCTGCTGCTGCTGCACCGGCGGCGGCTATCCTTTGGAAACCGAATGACGGCAAAGTGCAAATGAACCAAGTGTATGGGGAATGTATCGGATTGGTTGTGCGGCTTGATGAGGGATTTAGTTCGCGCTGCAGGAAGGTTCTCGAAAATTGGACAGCGATGATTCGCCGCTGCAGCCTTCGAGTTCGCGGATTCATATGTGGCAGCTGTGATTGTTGCCTATATATCAAAAGATTGCTGCGTTACCGTATACTTACTATGCAAGTATCGATATATATATTTAATTACTTGAACGCTTTTCTTTCACAGAAATGAACGTGTTTTGTACAACACAACTGATCCTGCAGAAGAGAAAGGGATCCTTCGTCTCTGCAGAGCATTAAGTCTTTTATTTTACAGCTTGACCACACACTTTTAATAATCATTACACGCTCTTTACGGCCCTATAAATGACCCGACATCCTTTTCTTTCATGCAGTTATTACTGGATTCTAAAATATTGTGGCTTGATTATGAGTGTTGTATTATTCATGACGCGTACATTCTTCTCGCTCCTACCGGCTTCGGAGAGATCGTTAGAAGCATGAAGCATGTTTCCAATCTGACAGGAGGGAAAAAAAGTCTCCGCGGATGCTAGTGACAAAATATGTAATAGTCCCGCTAACAAGCCGTTCCTTTTTTCTTTTACTGTAACAGTTTTCACCAGAGGATCGCGATTGAAAAAGAAGAAATCTCGAGTGCGAGCGAGAGAGCTGACACAGCACTTGTACAACTACTCGATAAATCTCCTGGAGGGGTATTGCACTCCATTCGAGTCATAAACTCCTGTCAATTTCATTTGAGTTATGGTTACTTTGATTAACATTAAATGGCCGTTAGTGCGCTTTATTTGTGGACTCTGACTTAGAGCTGACTACCAGATAATTGTTCGAAATATATACCTAATCGGTGTCCGGTTTTAACGACAAATTGATCGCTCGACTGGAATAAAAGCTATGCGCTGTTGAAGCGGCGATCGGTTAGACACAATGAACTACTTATCATTACCCCCGGATAAACAGCCGCTGAATGGAGGGAACCGACAATCGTTATACCATGAAATAAAGATCAAAAGCCCCGTAATCATAAAGTGATCGGAGCCGATTCGACGGCGTAAGAAAAAGAGCGAGAGCGTAAGAAACGTTTGCTCGAAAATTTTATCAAACTCATTGTAATTGTCTAAGCGAAGGAGCTTCTCTCATCCAATAGCCAGAGAGGGACAGAAATTGAGTGGAACGCGAAAGAGAGAGAGAGAGAGAGAGGAGCCTCGGCGTTCCGTGGAAAATTTCGCTCGCTAATCCGACGCCGAGGCATCCTCGGCTCTTCGCGACGCCGTAGCGGAGCTCGAGAGAATCTCTCTCCCTCTCTCTCTCTCTCACTCTCTCTTCGCCCTCTTTCTCCATCCATCCTCTCTTAGTCTCTGTGCGCGCGGCTCGTTCGTTCGCGAGTAGATCCACGGCTAATTAAAAGCCGCCTCGCGCGCGATACGCTCTCTCTCTCTCTCTCTATTCTCTGGTCGACGTGCCAGAGCGAGCGAGAAAGAGAGAAAAGAGAGGAGACGAGCGAATGTACTAAAGCAGCAGCAGCAGCAGCAGCACACACACACAGAGAGGAGAGCGAATGACAAAAGGAAATCGTCGCTCGTTCGAGCGTCCGCGAGGCGAGGGAAAAAAAGAGAGAGAAAGAGAAAGAGAGAGAGAGGGGAAAAAAAAGGAGAAAAAGCTCGTCGCTGGTGCTTCGAGGTGCAGCGTGCAGAAGAATGAGAAGAAGACGAAAAGGAGAAGATGAGAGAGGGAGAGAGAGAAAGAGAGGTATACAGTTGAGCGTTCGGCTGGCGTCGAATAAAGAAGGATGAAATAGGAGGAGTATATACGCGGCCGCTGCAGCCGCCGCTGCTGTTACTGCAGCGAGGCATTATGGGCACGAGGGACCAGCGAGAGAAGAGAGGATGGGGAAGGCGGAGAAGCCGCGCGGGCACACACGCGCACACACACACACACACACAGGCAAAACGGATCGGTCCATTGTTACGCGGAGAGAGAGCCGCGTTCGCGAGAGGAAGACCGCATGTGCCTACATAGACGCGCGCGCGTACGCGCGTGTGTGTGTATGCGCGCAGCGTGTGTAACGGTATTATATTATGCGCCGTCAGTCTTTTTCTAGACATCGACTTCGCGCGGAGCTCCTCTTCTTCTCCTCCTGTCCATGCTTTCTCTTTATTTTTAGCTCCTGCTGCTGCTCTCGCTGCTCGGCTTTTGGTGGACTCTGCGCCTTTTCGTCATTGTTGTGGGACTTTGGGAGGGAAGGTGTTCTCTGCTTGTTGCGATCCGTACAATTATAAATGGGTAATGCATTGAATCGTGAGTTTGATTTTTAGACGCAGGAGCACGACGAGGTTATTAGGCGAGGATGAGAGTTTCGCTAATACGGGATTTTGGATGAATGCGGACTTTTCAAAGCTATTGTTTAGAGAGCTTAGGTTGTTGTTGTTGTTGTTATTGGGGCTGTTGTTGTTGATGTCATTAGGTAAATGATGGTCGTTGGTGGTTTGGAGAGGGAAGACTCGAGTATACAGGAATTGTAAAGTATGTTTTACTTTTACTTCGGTGATGAGCATTTTGGGGAGTCATTTGCGTGACATCTTGTCTGACTCGAGTTTACATCAAGCTTATAACAGCTTTTTTATATAGCAAGCTGTGGGAAAATGAGGCAGTAGATCCTATTATCTGAAATAATTCGAAAATGAAAATTAGCTTTGTCTGCTTCATTGATTAAAATAACGCAAATAATCAAGCTTTCCCTAAAACGTGTTTCTCGAGCAATAATTAACTTTAATTAGTTGATCGTTAAGGGTCTGAATACTTGAAAAAGTAGAGGAACAAATTTTTTTCTTCATGATATAGACATAGATTTAATAACCAATATTTTACTCTTACATGTATTCCTTATATATTTGATCCCGTGTTCCTTCCTATACAAGCGTCCAGCCCCTTACACATATAAGGACAATCCCGTTAGCTAACAGCGAACAAGTTTATAAGCTGCTGTATCTGGTTAGTCAAACTTTTCAAATGCAATTAAAAAGAACCATCGGATGCGATCGCGAGACGAAATACTTACGGCGAGTCATAATCCGCCCTGCATTTAACCATTACAGGTACTATACCGCCTAGATATATCTATGGCGGAGTGGCTGGTTGCAAGTCCGATAAAGATTCTCGCTAATTCGACTGATATGGCAGCGGGCTCATGTAACGTTGAATTTGCCGCTCTAACGGCTCACGGCTACTCTATGCTAATCAAAGAATGCTCCACGCCGCGGCGGCGGTATCCCCAGCTGGTGTTTGCGCGCGAGGCTTTAATATATACATTTTCTCCGCACTCGCACATCTGTTCGGTCGGCAAAATCGTTGCTCTCTCGGTGTGGATCCATTATAATTCGGCTATATGATGCAATCCGACTTGCGCTTTGATGACGGGGGATGGAAACCGGGGACGAGCTTGCGACCCTTGTGTCACGGAGACTGTATGCGCTATGCCACATTTGCTGGACTATGTATAATACGTGTGATACGCACCTTAAGCTTGAGGCCAACTCAATCGGCTGGTATATAGGAATATATAATATATGCATATATTGCGTTTAACTTTTTCCTGTTCACCTATATATATATATACATATAGAAGATCGCTAAAGGAGTAACTGAATTAATTAATTCTCTTGTATATTATATATAATTATAAGTATGTAAAGTGAATTGAGCCGCATAATACTTTGAAACTGTTGAATCAATAAAGATATCAACTATATCTCATAATGACACGTAGAGCATATCGAAAGTTAGTCCCGATCATGTGAGCTAGAAACCATGTTACACGCATTCACGAGTCTTTCGCGCCTTCCGCATCATCCCCAATCCGCTCGTACATACATAACAAAGTACCATTAACCACCACGGCGTTACAAATAATCCGGCTCTCCCGAAGAACAGCAGTCCGATCGACGCCATCGGAGACCCATACCCAACCCTCAAAATGCAAATTCATCATCGCAGCTTCGTATATAGCCCACACACACACGCTCACATCGCATCGGACATACCATACAGCATGTACGCACTGCACAGCCTCCCTCTAATCTACTACAAAGAAAAATCGACTATTCAGACAGAGAGTGAGAGTGAGAGAGAGAGAGAGAGAGACGCCCCCGATATTCACGTCTATATACATCCCTCTCACCGCGCGCGCACCGCCTCAAAGCTCCGCCGCCGACATCGTGCACACAGACCAGCAGCAGCAGCAGCAGCAGCAGCGGCGGCGGCAGGCCTATCCAACGCGTGCTCTACGCCTTTGCGCCTAGCCGTATTATATAGCTTCTCTCTCTCTCTCTCTATCCCTCTCTCTCTCTCTCGCTTCCTCCTGCCTCTAACCTCCTACTTGCAGCGTCTCGTTCTCGCATGCATGCGTGCGTGCGCGTGCATCGGCTGCAAACACGTGTGCGAGCGAGCGAGTCGCTTATATACGTGCGGTATATATATATATATATATGTATACGGTGTGCTGCACGAGAAGCTCGGTGCTCGGCTATGCTGCAGAGGCCAGAGAGAGAGAGAGAGAGA